>VUQG01019325.1:25667-35776 GCA_015106755.1 Etia nguti | reverse complement strand
AAGGACAGGTTGAATATGTCTGTCAGCACTCCTGCAAGCTCCCCAGAACACGCTCTGAGAAGACGCCCAGGGATGCCATCAGGACCTGCAGCCTTGTGGACATTAATCCTGCTCAGCACCACTCCTGCATCAGTGGGGGAGAGAGTCAGTGGTTGGTGGTCCGGAGTCACGTCTGCTTTAGTCGCAGTAGTTGGATTCCCTTGCTCAAAACGAGCATAAAAGTTGTTGAGCTCATTGAGGAAGGAGACATCAGAGGATGCAGGTGGTCCTGTAGTCTGTAATGGTCTGGAGTCCTTGCCACATGCGTCGGGGGTTGGAGTTGGAGAAGTGTTCTTCTACCTTCTTTTAAACCATATTTGAACGCAAGAATTTACAGAAATTATCAAAATGATAAAAGGAATGATAAAATAAACTGTGGTTTCATCTGTTATCTCTTTATTATTGTTTCATGTGTGAAAGATCATAATATTCACCTGTTCGCTTCCACATGGTCTCTTCTAATCTGCTTCTCAGAGTCCCGATGAGTATAAACTGATGTGGATTCTCACTGATCTGATGTCCTTTGTGCTGATCCTTCTTATCTTCTTCTTCCACAGGTGGAAAAAACACACACACGCACACACACCTACCTCGCATCCAATACATCCAACCTGTATTCTGATGTAGTTGAGATATTTCGCTCTCTATCAAGATGAAAATGTGTTTTCAGATGGAGAGAGAGAGAACTGGCCTTCTGCTCAGGCAGCAGGATCAAGATGGAAGGTGGCACTTACAGCAAATTTAAAAAGGGTAACTTACTGTAAAATAAATGGCAGACTTAAAAAAAACCTAAAAGAAAACTGGAGTCTAGATATGTGATGCACACATACATTTTCATCTCTAGGCTAAATTAAAATCACCCCATTGTGAGTAAACAATTAATTTTTTCTCTGTACATTATATTAAAAATCTGGTGTTTAAAACCCCATAATTACATAAAATTAAAGAATCAACTAAATGGAAATATAACCATGAGATTGGTTGAATTTCTCAATAAAAAATAAATTTGTCATGAACTATGTACTTTGTATTTGTACATGTAGAAAATATAATATAGTATATATTGGAAAATTGTCATTACAAGGTTGTTTACAGACTTAAATGGATTCATTTTCTTACAGTATAGGTTTTCATAAAGATTTAATTATGAGACGAGATATTAGCCGTACACTGTAATCAGTGCAAAAGAAACAGGTCTAACATCTTATTTGCAATGGAAATCCAATGATTATAAATCAGCAATTGTTTTTCACAGTTGCAAAATATTTTGGGGGAATCCTGTGTTAATACAATGTGATGAAATTAGTGTGATTTGTGATTATTTCTCATCTACCTCCTGTAGTTTAAGGAGCTGGTTTGATATTTCACACTGAGGATGAATTGGAGGACTGAAAATGTTAACAAGCAAAGACAAAAAAGAAAAAAAAGTGTGTGTATAATGTTTCCAGCTTGTGAAAAAATGAGGATTTAATTTTTTTCATGGGGTTGTTTGAACTGTTGGTCAGAAAACCCAAAACATCTGAGATGCCACCTTTGGCTCAGAAAGTCTAAATGAGATTTATTTAACCATTTTTTTAGATTAAATTCCAGAAAAATGCTTTAACATTTTTTGTTTAATTTTATAGTTAATTTTATAGTTTAATACACTCTTTAATAACTCCATGACCTTTTCTATAGCACCTTTCATTCCATATAAAATTAATGAGTAGCTCCCATCTGAACCCCTCAGAATCAGCTGATTTTTTTTGTATGACAACTTTAGTATATTTAATGAAGCCACACAAACCTTTACCTTCATACTAAGAAAATATCCCAAGTTACAGGCTCTCAAAGAACACAAGCTGGGTTGGACTCATTCTCATATCATTCATGTTTTTCCAGCATTTTTGAGCTCTCATAACGTAAATATGGGAGATATCCACATGAAAAACTTTTTTTAGGGCTAAAAAACACTGTTTAAAAAATAAACTGCAGATAAACCAATTCCCACTGCCACAATATGTGTATCATATCCTGAGAACCTGCCTCTTTGGAGCTAAAAGAGGCCACCCAAACACATTAGAAATCATTGGAAAGGCCAGCATGTCCTCTATTGAGCACATCAGGACTTATTAGGGTAGCTCAATTAAGTCCAAAGATATAGACCAAAAACAAGTGTTCATTACAGAGGGATATAAATGAAAAAACAAACAACATTTTGACTTATGGACAACTAATTTTTTTTTTCCTTCTGACTGTATCTTCTCTCTCAGAGCTGAGTGATATCTGGTCGGTCTCCAGTGGGAACTCGGCAGCGGAAAAGACGCCCAGCCTGCCGGGTGTAACAGAGCACTAATGTCTGCTGAGACTTCGAAGCCAAATCACACACTGCCAACCTCGAAAAATTTATGTCTTAATGAATTAAAGTGGCTGAAACAATGCCTCACTCTGTATTTAACTGGTTTAGCGTTTGAAAATCATTTTACCGTTAGACTTCAAATGGTTAGCAACAGCTAGCAGCTTAGTTTAGTTTAGCATAATGACTGGAAACACAAGGGAACAGCTAGCCTGGCTCTGGCTAAAGCTAACAAAAATCCAGTGTCTTAGATTGCGCTTGTTAAATCTTTCCCACAGGGGCCGTTTTAGTCAACCTGATTTTATATTCCTCTACTTAAATTAACTGGTACGTGAGCACAAAAGCTCCGCCCACCTGCTGTTCAAACCTTCTGTTTGTCTAGGGAGCCAGTCAGAAGACAGTTGGCTTAAATGGGATGGAGCTAAAACGGCATATGAGATGTTTTAACAGAGTAACTACAACAACAACTAAACTGTGGCACTGAAAATGAGCCAAATAGGACCACATTCTAAAAACTTGAACTTTTAAGTAATTTACAGGTAATGAGCATTAACCGAGTAGAATATATATTTTTAAGAAGAGCAAAAATATTGTGGAGAAAATTTCAGAATTGTCACAGGTGTATATCATTTTGAGTACTTATAATTGCCTGCTTCATTTCATTAACACAACAATTTTAACACACATTTTTAAATAGTCAAATGTATGTTAGAACCTGAGTAAATGGCGATAATGTACGCACACATTCTTAAATTAATCACAAATCTGATCATTTTTGCATTCAAATAGATTTCTATTAAAATTATTAAATCCTTGCATTTGTACCTTAATACCTGCTCATAATCTTGAGTACCCCTATTTGTATGTGAAAGAGATTAGTTTTGATTATAATTTTGCAATTTATACATGATTGTAAGGATATAGCTTACAAGTCAATATCACAATAGAAGTTTATTTATAGCTGGTACTTGGATGTCTTTGATCATGCAGGAAAAATTCTCTGGCATCCAAAATCTCATGTTGCAATTTTCTTTTTTCATAGAAACCAACCACACAGGACTCTTTGGAAAATGTTATTTATTCATTTCTACAGAATAAGATATGTCGTCATATGGATGAAACAATTTCTGCTTCATAAACATCATCCAGAATAAACAAAAGTCCATTATGATTTACAAATTAATACTAAATTCATATATTTAAAAAAAAAAAAGAAAGAAGAAGAGACAAATAAGAATCATTCACTGGCTACAGCACACATGGAGACGCTCTGAAAAAAATCCCTACTGGATACAAAGATAGTGTTTGAACTTTGTGGCAAACACATGGGATGCTAACGATGAAGTAAAAGCAACATTACTGGTATTTCCTCCGCACCAGTGCTACGTTTAAGTCCAGTTAGTGTTCACAGGTTTGGAGATTGTTCCTGATGTGTCTGAGCTTGACTGCAAAAATTGGCAAACTGTAACAAATTGATCAAATCAAAGGGGAAAAAAAAAAGACATCTGAAACGTAAAATGTTTTTTAAAAATGTCGTAACGTTCATTTAATAACCTTGGAACAACTGTAAGCATAAATAAGAACACTACCTACAAGTTAAATAAACAAAAAGAACCAGAGGACTAATGTTATGAGGAGATTGTGGTAACGGTTTCTTTGCAACTTCAGATAGCCATCGTTAAAAATCGGGGATGAATGAAGCATCACAGAATCTCTTGGGATTATAAAGATTTGGCTAGAATAACGGCACAAATTGATCCATTAAATAAAAAATAATGCAGCATCATTTTGACTTGACCCACATTCAGTCCGGTGGGGTTCACAAGGTTCAAGTAGAGTCATCATTGATATAAATTAAGTCTACAAACTTGTGAGTTGTGTAAATTTCAGATTTCTAATGTTATTAGTTGCTTAAAAACATATTTTTGTGAGGTTAGTGGCATTTTCTTTTGAGCAAACTATATTAGAACATGCTCTGAGGCCATGGGTGCTGCCTGTTTTTAAAAAAAAAAAAAAATCTTTTTAAAAATGAATTTTCAAAAAGTGAGGTGGAACACCTTTACAAATTTTGTATATGCAGATAAAAAGTAGCTCCAGAGAAAATTCTGCTCAGAAAAGGTTTGGAAATGCCCCTAACATCATCAGAAAAATATTTTTATGACCAAACCAGTAACAGTTTTTCTATGAGAATTATCATTATTGTAGTATTATCGAAGGGTCTGTACTTTACAACATAAAGCGACTTGAGGTGAGAGTTGTTGTGACGTAGTGATATCTAAATTAATTGAAGTGAATTTAAGAAGTGTATTACGATCCTTGAATTTTTCGATGGAAAACAGACGGTGAGACTGGGAAATGTTCTTAAATTGGATCAGTTTCTAAAGAATGACTCTAAATTGTATAAATTGGGATTTTGTTCATTCCTTTGAGATTTGTTGTTGACCTTTTCTGCCATTTTATATTCTTAATGAATTATAATCAAGAATATGATCTACACAGTAGAAGCAATTCAAAGATCTGCAAAATAAAAACTGTTGATTTGACACGAGAAGTGTGCAGGCATAAATCTTGTGCATACCTCTCTGCGTAAATATCACCAGGTCCAACATAGCAAGATTTCTTTGAGACTTTATGGAGACCAGGATGCTTCTTCAGATTTGAAACCAGCATCTTAAGATGGAGATTAACAGGACAGAAAATGATCTAATTGCTATTTTCTTCTAACAGAAACACTAAAAATGACTGGCTCCAGGTTTTAAATGTAGCGTTTTAGGAATTGGTTCATCTATGATGCCAAACAAGACATGTAACATCATTTTGTTCCCCTAACACAGTTAAACGAGAAGTTGCATTCATCACTTTCAGCCTATGTAGGACCAATTTCCTACTTAGTGACACTTTAAAAATACAGGCCCAGCTGTTGCAGTGCAGATGTTAATAATATAAAAATCTTGATGCTCAGTTCAGTCAAGAAATGTGGAAAGTGGTTTCAGTGAAAGTTGAACGTGTCAAACTTTACAGCACAGAGGATAAACGTCACTGCTAATCACTGCAATTACACAAAGTCCAGCTTCAGGAAAAAGTAATTTAAAGGCAGCGGGTGAGTTTTAAGACAGGACCGATGTTATAGTGTGAAAACATTAGAGCATCACAGTCAGCCATTAGTGCGTGTTTACATGTTTTTACAGTCTGCTGTGTGTGTGTGTGTTTGTGTTCAGCTTCGATCAAATGGGATCAATGACTTTCCAGCCTTCTGCTCACTTGCTGCTGCCCCGGGACGTTCGCTGTTTGGTCATCGTCGTCAGCATCTGGCTGATGTAAGAGGTCAGGAGGTCGTCCATTTTGTAGCCCTGACGGATGAAAATATTGATGATTGCTTTGTGGGATGTGCGGTTCTTTGTTTTGTTTGTTTTTCTAATGCACTTTTCACTGTATAAGGATCTATTATTATTCACACAAGCTCACTGATTTGATTTTCCCACAAGTTTTCCTGTGACATTAGAATTGTTACTTCACCCCTTTTCTCTCACCCGTAATTAAGTTTGAAGTTAAAAACAGAGCACAGGTAACCACGCAAAACCGTTTCAGACACCGCACTCAAAAAATACTTGATTACACATGAAATAAATGAGTGATTCAAATGTGAATGCAAAGATTTTGCTTCCTGCAGAGCGTAATCTTGTTGGTGGGACATGTGATAAACGAGAGAGTCTACGGAAAAGACAGACAATTAAATCTGCTGGCACGCTGCTTTCACTACTCAGGCTGTGCACAATAACATTAAAAGCAGCTTTGCTTGGAAAGCTAAATGCTCACACTCTTTGTTTCATGTTATAAAAACGAAGCAGCTCACCAGGGAGGTTTCACACAGCAGCTTGCTGCCTCGCACCAGGTTTCCGATGGTGATGTGAAAGTACGTGTTGCCGCTGCTCCAGTTGGAGATCTTGGTGAAAGGGTGAGTGATGAGGATGTCCTAGAGGAAATTGTGATAAGCCAGATAAGAGAATAATCCAGTGCTCAAACTCATTCAAATTAGCTGAGCATAAACTTCACATCCAAACAAATATTTCCAGTTTTAAATCAAAAACTAATTGTGATTTTAAAAAAAGTGCTTTGAGTGCTCAGATATTTAATTCAAAGGAACAGTCGCCTCAACGTCCTTTATATTGTAAGGTAAATACCATACAATAATACAGAGAGAAACTACAGTAATAGAAAAAAAAAACCCTATGAGCAAGCACTTGGCAACAGCGGGAAGGAAAACCTCCCTTTTAACAGGAAGAAACCTCTGGAGGAAAACGGGCTCAGGGAGGTGCATCTATCTGCTGTGAACGGTTGGGAGTGAGGGGAGGGAGACAGAGTAGTACAGCGCTGTCAGTACAGATCGATTTAAATATCAAACATAAATGTGTTCCACCTTAGACTTGGGATCAATCAGACTGACTCCATGTTTGTTGATTGCTATCAGGAGGGTTTCTGGGTAATTAGGATCAGTTGTTTGCTGCAGAAAAAACAGAAAAACTAAAATTGCAAAATTTGTCACAGTGTTGTACTGCTTTATTTTTAAGTGTGAAAGTAGATAAAATAGAACAGGAAAACGGTGAATGCAGAAGTTCCAAGCTTTCATAAACTAACGAGTGTCTAACGTCTTTACCTTGACTTCGAAGAAGGCAGAACCAAACGTGGGCCACTTGTAAATGATTTTGAGGAAGGAGAGTTTGGCTTCTTCCCGTGTCTTCCCTGAGTGCTTGTTGAACAGCGACACGATGGACTGAGACACACAACAACAGGAAGATAAAACACTCATTCACTCTTTTTGCACACAGACTTGTAAGTGATTACCTATAAAAGGAGCGAGCAGCTGCGGGATATGTTTTGGATGTTAATGTTTTCGATCTCCTAGAGAGCTCTGAAAACAGTAGAGCCTCTTTTTGGGGTTTGGGATGACGTCAGAGAGAGAAGCTGACTTGCTGCTACAGATTTAAATCTCTGCATATCGCCTGGAGATTGTCTCGGTTTCTTTTTAATCAGTACAATCAGCACATACCTTTTAGTTTGTTTTAGTTTTGCAGGTCATTTCAACTCATTTGAAACTTAAGTACCTACGACTGATTAAGGAATGTGCATTTAGCAGCATGGCTTAGGCCAAGACTCCTTTTTCAGGCCTCTCAAAATAGAATTTTTCTGAATCCGGTGCTTCAAAGCTGTTTTTTTTTCTAGATAGGATTCTGTTAACACATGAGGTCAACTCTTTTGCAATAAAAGCTCCTGCACAAAACATCTGAGTCACCTGGCAGGGTTTTAATGTGCGATTAAAAGTTTTTGTCTCACTAGATTTCCACGACAAGTTCAGTCTAACTTTTGTGTTTTTTACTTGTTGAGTAACACTTGCCCAACATAGGAGCCAAAAAGCACCGACCACCTGATCTTATTTCTGGATTTTTGAACGAAAGCATGAAAACATCTTAAATATGTAACTAGAGAAAGAACTGTGATCACAGAGGAAAAGTTATGAATGAATGAACACCTGAGAATTAAATCCAAATCTGATGTTTTAATTCTGCATCTGTGGCAACAAACTGAAGAGGAAATCACTTTTGAACGTAGTCATCATCAGAGTGAGGCCATTCCTGCATCCAGACTTCATTTAGTTTTTTGCCATTTTTAAATCTCTGCGTGCTCACCCGCTTCCAGTCGTCAGGGGACAGATGTCTGATCTGGTCCTGGGGGACGAGCTCCTTCAGGATCTTGGAAATATTGTGGAAGTGGGATTTATCCTCCTCAAACTTCACCCTGTAGATCAGCGCTGCCAGCTGGTGCACCTCCTCCTTTGAACACTTGTGGTACCCACGCAGATACTTCGGCAGCTCCTGCAGAGAAAGACAGCAGCTGGTCAGAAACCGATACCACATACAGATTTTCCTTTTTTGAAGCTGTGCACAGCTGGAGGGAAGATAGAGACAGAGAGCTTTTCAGCATGACTCAGAGTCTACACCATCCGTTCTACATCAGGCAAGTGTAAAATGTTTTATCTCAATATTTAATCAAGTTTTAGTAACAGAACATACTGATACTCCAGAGGGACTGACCTGGTAGTAGTGGAAGATGGAGTCAGCCATGGAGTCTTTTCCAGGCAGCGTATTAGTCCACAGCTTCTTCATGAAGAACACCTGGTAGGTCAGAGAAGGCACTACACCTGCACACACAGCACAAAGGTGAAAAGATAAACTGGTAAAGAAAGAAGAATCAGTGAGAAATTATCTGAGCTTCAATCTGAGCTGATGGGCTTTACCATCTTTTACATGTCTGGCTTTCTTGATCCAGTCAGTCAGGTGCCTCACAAAGTCAAAGAAGAAGTCGCCGTCCGGCACGCTGATGACCTGGAAGTAAGTGAAGGATTTAATTGTGTGAAGAAGATCCACCTTGAATGGCTTCAGTGGTAGGCATGATCCCTTTTTCCTCAAAAATAAAGCTAATATTCAAAGCAAAAAGTTTGAACAAAAACAAACGAGTACTGAGAGCTGCAAAACAAGCCAGAGAAAAGCAAAATGACCTCAGACTGAAAACAACCTCAGAATGATTCCCAGAAACAAATTCAAACCACTGAAGATGAAAAATTATCATGCAAACATAAAACAAAAACAAAATATAAACACAAAAGGAACCAGGAAGTCATGAACTGACAAGAAATCAATGAACTGATTACAGAGAGGTGGTAAAAGAACAGAATCAAACATCTGCAAAAAGACCCAAAACAACCAAGAGAAGACTCCCAATTACCACAAAGAGGGGCAAACCAGGGAAAATAGGATGAAACATAAAAACGAACCGACTCCAAATGAATGAAAAATGACCAAAAATGCTCCTTTTTATTAATCTGAAACAACAAATTCTTGGTAGAGAACCAAAAGTCTACCAGACTCTGACAGCAGAGAGAGCAACAACTACAAACAGCACAACAAGAAAAGCATAGAAACAGAAAATTATGGCTTTTTGTCTAATCTGTCTATTTGCTGCCCATGAGCTGAGCTTGTAGTGAATACGTTTGTATGATCGGGCGACGGATGGAGGCGTCACCTTGTCAGTGATCTTGACGAAGAGACTGAAGCCCTCGGAGGATTTGAGCATCAGACGTCCGGAGATGTTGTGGCAGAAGTCTTTGGCTTTCGTGCTCGACTCCACCTCAAACACCTGTGAACACAAACATAACAACCTAAAGTTGAGCTAAAAGCTACAAGCAGGATATTTAGAAAATGTGCAGAAAAATGTGAACTATGCAAGTTCACCGTTTGTTTAAAGATGTGGCACGTCTCGAATTACAGTTTTTTTCCTTAGTGTATAAAATGCACAGTTGTAAAATACCACATAACAATGTACTTTTTGAATGTTAGTCGTCACTGACCTCGTCTGAATCGTCAGGGAAGTAAACTTTGTGGAAGATTTGAGTCGTCTTGTGCTGGATGGCCTCCACCTCCACCAGGTGAGGAGGGTACTTCCTCGATCCGTTTCTAGCACAAAGGGCAGTGAGCATGAATAATGAATAAAATATAATAAAAACAATTACTAGGGGTAAAAATTGTAATTAAAAGCAATCATTTAATCACACACTGGGGTAATATGTACTATACAGTTTCTGTAACTGAGCTTTATGAACCAGCTGGGAACTAGAAGCTACTTGCAGGTGCTTCTCAACTGAGGTAAAAAAAAAAAAAAATGTTTGTTTTTTTTTAATGAT
>VUQG01019325.1:0-25647 GCA_015106755.1 Etia nguti | reverse complement strand
AGCTTTATGAACCAGCTGGGAACTAGAAGCTACTTGCAGGTGCTTCTCAATGAGGTAAAAAAAAAAAAAAAAGTGGCGTGATATTTAAAGCTGTAAAAAGCAGCAGTGAAGCAGGTTTAACAGGTGTTAACAACAGCTGTGTGTGTTTGTGTTACCGTAAGGCTTTCTGCAGCCGCTGCATGCAGTCTGGAGCCAGAGGATTGTGTTTCTTAGCTTGCAGGAACTTCTGGACGTGAGGCAGCAGGATGTTACTGGGAGGAAACAAACCAGTGCAGAGCCACAGCAGCTCCCAGCCCTTCTCCTCGCTGTACCTGCACACAAACACCACGACAAGGTAAACAGTGCACAAACTGAGGGTCAGGATTTTGGCTTTGTGGCACAGGAAAGAAACTGTCCTTTAGTGAGAAACATCTAGAAATCAGAATTTCTAGATGAAAAATATTCCATCATGCTTATATGATTTTCTTGCTGCTACCAGGCTTATTTGTAAGTGTGCAGGGATTTTGTTTGTGCTGATGGTACAGCAGGCAGAAATGTTAAACACCAGTCAATGACAATGAGTACAGTTTTGTTTGCTTCTGTGAAATTTAATGAATTTCAAATGGCGAAAAAGACAATAAGGGTGCTGCACAGACTGTGAAAGAACCGCTGGGGTTACCAGGAAGGTGCATGTTACAGACGTAAGAGATGCTTTGAGAGTGATCAAAGTGAACACTCACAGCTTAAACTGTGAACACTGAGCTGAATTATTGATTATAGAAGAAGAGGTAGAAAAGACTGTTTTTTTTCTTGGACTTACTTAATGTGATTGTCTGTCAGCTGTTTGAGAATCTGGCAGAAGATTTCGTCTTTGAGCGGCTCGGCCTTCAGGGCTCCTTCGAATATCTGATCGGTGAGCTCGTTGACAGAACGCACTCGTTTGGATGGGTAGTCGCCCATATACTTCATCACAGGTGCAAACACAGTTAAGGACCATTCACATAATGACAGGCTGGTACAGGTCAGACAGTATGGCTGACTGGAAATAACCAAGCAGCAAACTTCCTCTGATGGCCACTTGGCTGGCTCCAAAAAGAAAAGTTCATCCCCAAAAAACTCTCATGTTAAAATTACTAACCTACCAGCACTGAAAAGCATGTCTTCTTTGTATAGAGCAGATTAAAGGATGGAGCAGTCAAGACCAGCTTATGATTCCCATCACAATCACAAACAACAGTGAGTAACTTTCATGGGAAGTTTGGTCAACAGGTGTAACTGCAGGCTTGGATACCTGTAACATCCACTCTTGCCAGTAGCAGTTTATAAAGAGACAAAATGAATATTTATCAGAACTGAACTCAGACCTTCAAAACACTTCCACTTTCTCATGTGGTCCCTTGGGAAAGTTAATTACCCACTCTGATATAACAAAAGCACCAGAGAAAAAAAGCGAACAAGAAAGCCAAACAAATGATCAATCACGCCCTCCGCTAAAGGATATCTATAAAGGCAAGGCAGGCCTCCTGGGAGAGCTCGTCGTGAGCCAGGACTTTCTTCAATAGAGGCTGTTTGAGAGGCTCGCGGGTGCAGCTCCACAGACGCTCCTTCCCTCGAGCTTTTGAGATCACCACCCTGCTCAGAGTACTCTTTGGAGGAGGCCTGAAGAACAGTGGTTAGAAGAAACGTTCATGCATATTTTTGACGTCATTTGTACTTAAAACAGCCTCACATTAGACTTAGACAGTCACAGAAGACAACACCTGAAGTAGTCGTAGGAGAACTCCTCCAGAGTGTAGGCCTTAGATTTATCCTCTTGGTCTGAAAGGTTAATCTGGGACAAACCAATAGACTCACGCCTCTGATCAGGAGTCATGGTGACGAGAGCCTGAGTGAGAGTAAAACAGGACGAGGGTGAAAGATGTTTGATGTTTGACCCTTCCAACTGGTTAATTCAGCAAGGTACATCAACATATTGCAGAGCATTTTCTGGGAATGAAAAAATGCTTTTGGGCAGTCAAGTTTCCTTTTAATGAGCAGCCAATACTTGGAGTTCCACAACCACGTACTTGTCAAAAGCTTCCTTTCAGAATCCATGAGTTTTTTGTTTTTAGCATGTCGTTAAAGCACTTTTTTCTGTTACAGTATACCGAGCAAAAAACCAGTGATGCGCTTTTGGTGATACTACAATGTGCAAATTCAATATTTTTGTAGTATTTATATATTGTATATATATATCTAATTCATTAGTGTGTTGGTTTTTTTTTTTCTTTTTTCCTTTTTTCACTAAGAGAAAAAATGGTGGACAGCTAATAGCTAACAATTGGAGAGACAGCAGCTGGGCACATGCTGCTTTAATCAGGTTGTATTCACACCTGTGTTGCAAATATATGTACGGTGAGGATTTTTTGTGTGTAAATTTTAATTAATAGATGACTGGCAGTTTGGTTGACATTAATTAAAAATATAGCAAAGCTGGAGTGTTGGCAGGTGTATGATCAGCAGTTTACACAATTTAAATGTCATGGTCATTTTTATTTTAAAGGATTTGTTTGACAGCACTCACTGGATTGGCCAATACTTAAAATAGGAAACTTCAAGGAACTCAGTGAAACTCTAAGAGAATTTCAGGTTTACACAAGTTGGGAAGGTCTCTTGGAGCCATTCCTGAATAACTGCAGTTTCCAAAACCATCGGTTCACATAATTTTATGTAGGTACGAGTTATTCGGATATGTAACCACATTGCCAAGTTCTGGAAGAAGACCCAAACCGTCACACTCAAATGAGAGAAAACCGGTCATGATGTTCAGGAACAATCCAGGAACCACCAAGGGTCAAGCTTGCCATGAACTGGAAACTTTTGGAACTCCAACATCACATCACATCAAATTTGCAGCTGGCCACATGATTAATCCAAATGCCTCCTGGAGAAAAGTTCTATGGTCACATGAAACAAAGACTGAGCTATTTAGCTACAATAACCACGTATGTCTACACACTGTTGCATAGGGACATCCTGAAATCACTTACAGTGGAAGAACTGGTTAGACTTCCAGTTCTGTCCTGTAAAAACAACCTGCTGGATTAAAAAAAAAAAAAAAAAAAAAATCCTTCCTGCAGAGTCTGGAAGACAGAGATTATTTTTCTGGCCCGACTTACCACTATATCATACTGTGGTCGGGTGATAGTAGGTAGCACATAGACACAGTCAGCAGGGAAGTCCCCTCTCTGTTTGGTCCTGTCATTGATGCCGTGTGCCCAGCCAGAGTTCATAACATGCTCTCCGTCATGTTCGTCCAAGATGATCAGGTCTCCTTTAGCAAAACTCAGGAAGCTGGAATCTACTCCTACTGCCAGGGAGATGAGAAACAGATTAACCGTTCTGCTCTTAAAATCCCCTTTTTATTTCTAATTCATCAGTGAATCTTACCTGGGTTCAGGCAGTCCAGCAGTCCCACCACATATTTGGACCTCTTCCTTAGACCCTCAAGGAAGGTGACCACCAGGTCGCGGATGTCCTCTGCATTGTTGGAGGTGAACGTATACTCGTCTCCTTTGATGGTGGCCAGGGTAAAGCTCTGTCCCTGGAGTTTACCTCCTCTGCAAAGTTAAACTTTGCTTTAACCATGACAGTTTAAAATATGGACAAGATGCAGTTCTGACGAGTAGAAGACCCCTAAAAACTTAAAAATGATAAAAAATATATTATATATATAAGTAATACATGCTTAGAATCATTTGTATTAGCACAGAAGTGAAGAAAGTCTTGTTTGGGATTAAACATTATGTATGTAAATATTTTTTTAACGTATTAAAGAAGTAAAAGAAAAAAAGGATTATAAACTATAAAATTATAAACTACCCCCAAAAATGTGTGGCTTGAGAATTAGCAAAGCTGAATTTAGCTAGCTAGGTTGAGGATCAAACCGCGTTTATTCTGGCTAATGTTAGCTAAAATATAGCTTGCCTACTAGCATGTGCTAGTATTCAGTGATTTGAGTCCCCATGACAGAACTGATTGAACACCTTGAATTTTCCACATCATATTTTGGGATGAAGTATGTAAAACAGATTTAATTTAGATGATAATGACAAATGAGAAACCCATCTGATACTTCAGGCTTACATGGCTAGCAACTTGTCAATCACAAGGTAGACCAACTCTAACTCATACAATGACCTATTCTCCCATTTTCTCTAAATGGGATGAGAGTTTTCAAAATACACATCATGCTCTGTTCAATCAGAGGTGAAAGCAGCGATTAAGACCATGAACTCATCAGGGAAGTTTTTTTCTAAGGTCATAAAGAAACACAAGAGAGCCATTAGGCTGTTTTCTTATAGACTTCTATATAATCACATTTCTTCAGCTTCAGATTTAGAAGCTGTTGTGGGAAGACGCCATTAATAACCAAGATTTTCCTGATGTTAAGACAAACAAATCGATTGTTTGTTTGTAGAGAACCTTTGAGGTCAATATAAATGCCAAGAAACCTGCAGCAACTAATTCATCTATTAGCTTTGTACAACTCAAATATACTTTGTGCTTTATTTTGGGGTACCTGTCATTTGGTGCATTTGTGGCTATTTGTCATACCTGCTACTGGACACAGCCGTGATCTCTGGGAAAGAGAGCTCGAGAAGGACCTGCTCCTGTTCGTCCACAAAGTAAACCCCGGTCCAGTTCACCGCCACGATAACGTCATTCTTGGGCAGGCTAGGCCCTGTGAGCAGATGTGGTCACATCCATTAAAAAATACCCACAAACACTGACGGGAATAAAGCATCCAGTAGTGTTTTACCAACCAGAGAATTTGAAGGCCTCGTAGAAGCGTGAGAAGAGTAAAGGCCACTTTAAACGAGCAAAATCCACCACATCCTCCTTCACCTTCTGCGTGTTTACCCTCCTTTTCATTTGTAGTCCCTGCACAGTGAGCTATAGTTAGATTCTCCCAGAAAACAGTACAAAATTAAGACTGGTTTTCATCACTCGACCAGCAGGTACCTTTTTATGGGCGCTGATGATGAGCTGAACCCACTTCTCCGCAGTCTTAGTGGAAGTGATTTCTCTGTCGGGGATGTAAGACGGAATGAGGCTGAGCAGACGATCCTGGAGGACCTCGGAGCCGTAATCCACATAGTACTGCTGAGAGGCCAGTTCTGCCAAGTCCTCCTCCTTCAAGACAGACACAGGGTGAAGGGATGGCCAGGAGAAAGCAAGCCCAACACCTGAAACCTGCCATCAACTGTTCTTCCACGTAGACAAGATCATATCAGGAGAACCAGATGGGCTGATCAATATAAAGTACTGTGCAAAAGTCTTGAGCTACCCCTCCTTTATGTATATTTTGTAAATACGAAGTAGTTGTCTGTTACTCTGTGTTGGCCCTGCAATAGACTTGTGCCCTATCTGCCACTCGCCCCACGACTGGATGACGACCCTACGATCGGATAAGAAAACTGGAAGAACAAAGATGGATGGACGAGTAGATCAAAAAGCTGCAAAACTAGCTCAAGCTCTTCTGTCACACCGGCCCTCTGCATGCCCCCCCCTCCTCTTTGCCTTCGGTCTGGCAGCTCCATCCTTTGTCCGATATCCACTATCCCTCCTCTGCACGTGTCCAGACCATCTCAGTCTTGTCCCTCTGATACACTCAAGGCCTTGTCTTACATTCTTATAACAAAATGCAAACCTTGAGGCTTCAAATTACCAGAAACCAGTGGGTGATACTGCTGTCGTTACAACCATATATTACATTCTGGTGCTTATAAAGTGCTTTTCTACTCTATTTAAATGCTCAAAAACCTTTCTTACTACAAGACCTGTTCACCCGTTCAAGTGGATTTAATGTAATATTCACACAGTAATACTGCGGTGGAACCACAGGGGGCAACTCAAGGTTCAGTATCTCACGCTCTCTGCTTTTACACCACGCATGCAGAGGAGCACACAGCTCAGTTCCTCACCCTCTCACAACGGTACTCTCCGAATTTCACCCCCCGGACGATCTGCTGATAAATGAGGTTTGTGGCAACGTAGTCCTCAGCAGGGTTGTGCCAGGGGCTGAAGATCTCCTTCCTGAAGAACAGCCTCCAGGGAGCATTCCTCTCCTGGGCGCCCTGCTCCTTTGCGTACTGCTCACACTGCGAGATGGCGTCCATAACGTGATCGTTACCGCTGCCCAGAGACGACACCTGACGAAAACAGATATGCAATTACCTCCGTGTAACTCCTTGAGATCAGAACAAACTGACTAAATGTTTTCATTTTAAAAATACTGTTGATTTAAATTTAGTTTCAGTTGGTTCCCAGTATGAGTTTGATCATTTCACTTAAGTTTTTCTTGGGTGTAAGATTTAGGAAATTCAGAATACACACACTCATGTCTTGCAGACGTCCCATATGAGCACCAAAGCACGTTTTCTGACAAACGCCTTAGTTTGAGTTAACTGTTGTAACCTCGCTGTCAGTAGAACCTGTGCAGGTTTTACCTTGTCAAACAGAGCGATGTACAGCGAGAAGCCAAAGCGATCTTTCAGGTTGATTTTGTCCGCCAGCGCGTTGCACAGCTCGCTGGCTGTGGTGGCCGAGTCTGCGAGGAGTGTCTTTGTGGTGCCGTCCATGAACGTCACGGGCAGCATGATGGGCTTCTTAGACTTTGTGGCCTGGAGTGAAAAACAATGAGACTCATGTTGAGACAGGCAACAGTGAAGATGTTCTTCAGCTGTGCAGCATTGTGCTGTTATAGGCTCACTTCAAAATATAACAACCTCTACCATCCAACCACCTGTAAAAAACAAAAAAACAAAAAACCCAACCCATTATTAATATTAAAGATATTTAACTTGTAGAAAACCATAAAAAAGAAGAAATGAAAAAGTATAAAAAAGCATAAAAATTTCAAATTTAATTTCAGTTTTTGATCAGTCATTACTAGAGCCACATTTAAATTTTTGTCAAGGTCTTTAATTTGTGATGTTTGATTGTGGTTATTTTGTTTTGCAGTTATTGGTTTTGTGTGGAAAAAATAAACTTTTATCCTTTATTTTTTATGTTCGCCTCAGTTTTTGGTTACTGAATAAGAGAAAGAGCGAGCTGCCTCCTGAGAAACACGAGTCAGAAGGTTACTGCTACAGTCGCTTGAGCCAAACTTTAAAAATAAATAAATAAAATTAAAAAAGGAACTAATTGCTTCTTTCAGAGCACATGAGTTGATGTTTTATTGAGAATTTAAGAGAGAATAAATACAGTAAAGAATACTGAATTTTAATAAACTAGCTACATTTAGCTGTTTTTTGTACAGTTTAAGGTAATTTGATGTAAAACATCATCAGGCTTTCTACATATTTCTCCATGTTAAATGCAGGAATTTAACATTTTTTATTTAACATTTTAAACACCAGGAAAAAAAATAAATGTAAAAACTATCTTAAAGTCATCTCCGTTTTCAAACCAGAGTATGAAAACCAGTGGAATGATATGAAAATATTTATTATAATATCACATTTTCTCTCAGTTATTTCCAGCTAATTCTAGTTTCTAATATTTTATGCTGATATTTACTACAGCTATAGTTGTATTTCAACAAACAATTATTTAGTATAGACTTTAGCTAAATTGGACACCACTCCCTCAGCACACAGTGAGCTTTGTAACAGCGATAGCGTTAGCTAAATGCTCTGAAAATTCCTAAAAACAACAAACAAAACAACAAACACTGATCATCCCATCAATTTACTGTTGCAAATGCTTCCAGTTCAAAGATGAGACACTTTAGAAACTGGATTCAGTGGCTGGATTTTCGGCACCTGGAGTTCCAACCAAGATGGCGGCTGCATCCGAGTGCGGTTGACGAACGTCCTCCTCAACCTCTCCTCGCAGTATGGAGCGTAACCTGGAGGACCGTTTTTCAAAAATGTCCGTAGATACTGATAAAAGAGCAGAGAGAAGAGAAAATCTTCATCGTATTACTGACATGAGGGCGTTTACAGCACTGAGCAGATTAAAGGTTAAAGTTTTCACATACCAAAGACACTGACACACTGCACGCAGCATTATATTTGTCCTGTTTACATAAATAAAGTCAAACTCATAACTCATATTTTAATTTCAAATCAGTCAGAAAAAAAAGTTCATTAAAAGTTTCCAAAGCTAAATTTTATTTATTTTGTTTTGAGTCAGACCAGAAAACTTTTGTTATGTTTTTGTTTAAAAATAAATTCTTGCAATGATCAAACTGCAGATGAAATCTTTGAGATTCTCCATTTGACTACTTTATTTTAAGCGTTTACTTCTTCTGTGTTTGAGGACCTAAACTGATTTTCAGCCATCAGACATGCAGATGGTGACGGTGGAGACGGACAGGCTGCTGTTTACTGACTGAATGCGAGTGTTTCGAGTTATAGATCTGTCCCATCTGTTCTCCTGCACTGAAATCCACTGCCAGAAAACAAAAGATTATATCTTTGTTCTTAGTGTATATGACTTTATCTTTTACACGTGTCTGCTTTGGATTAGTTGGCTGATCAACATTCGTAAACAGAAAGAAACATTGTTAGCTGGCTGATTAGAAACATCAGCCACATTTTAGACCTGGCCATGTTTTTTTGTTTTTAATCTTTACATTTATCCTTAATGCACTCACATCCCTTATACCACTTTTTTTTTTTTTAATTTCTGTTGACACGCTTATTTATTGCAGTTTACCATTATTTCTTTATCTTATGGTCAAATTTAATTTATCTTTATTATATTATTATTAAATGAATTCTCTTTTTATGCCTGGCCTTTCAAGTTTAGTACAATTACATGGATAAGAAAATAAAGGTACTGCAGAGGGCAGACACAGTGAGTACCGCAAAACACTTTAATCAGGCAGTGGTGGGCAAATATCAGTACTATGAAGGTAGGAGTGAAAACCTGAGCGTGTAAAAGTGCAAAAATGGTGACACTGCAGTCGCAATTGTGGTTATTTTTTCCCATTCCTGTTTTTTAAAGTTAAATGTCTAACTGTGCACATGAGAGAACCTTCTGATACATTCAACCGTGAGGTTTTATTGTAAAGTTTCCCATCAGAAATAAGTTTCTTACTTTGACGAACTTCTCGGAGGGGGCGAAGCAGCCCACGCAGAGGGACAGCAGGATCCATCCACGGGCGTGGCTGCTTTTGGACGGGTTCTGGCTGAGCTGCTTGCAGATCTGACAATAGATCTCGTCTCTGAGGCAGAGGACAACATTCAACAAACAGATTAGAGGCCTTTTTCAATACAGGAGACAGTCACCACAGCTAAATCAAATTAAAACCCCATTAAAAAAATGTTCCAAAGAGGATCGGCCAGCATCTGTATGTAGGGACTGTGTTCCTGCAGAGAGGTGATCTATAGCCAAATATTCCATACAGAACATACTCCAGGTCTGCTAAGGCAACGGCATAAAATGGTTTCTATTTAACACTTACAGAGAAAACTAAAGTTTAATTAAAGTGAGAATGGATTAAACACTGTTTCATTTTGCCAAACATGTGGCCCGAGGGCTAAAACTAGCCCACCAAAGGGACCATTCAGGTCCACTAGAAGTTTTAGAAAGTAAGAAAATAGTAGTCGAGTCATTAATAATTCAGATATGTAAATAAAATGCACTGCTGTTGCTACAGTTTTGATACACTGTAACAGTCATTCTTAACACATTGTTTTTACATGCTTTAGTCATTAAGTGCGAACATTTCCAGAATGTGCATCTTTACAGTGAATCCACTGTGCCCACTAAAGCAGCATTATCAGGCCAGACCTAAACATGTGAAAGGCTGTGTACTCGGCTCACAGCTGTGTCTTTAAATTGCTTAAGCCCGACGAACCCGAGCTCAACAGACGCTGAGGCAGGACTCCTCTGGCTGTCTCTAAGACCCGACAGAAGATGGAGAGTGACCAGGTTTTGTGCTGAATCTGAATCATTTCTCTGTTTTCTCCAATATTAGAGACTCTTTCTGTTAAAAATGTTTTAAATAATTTTATTTTGGTTTCCAAATTATCTTCTCTTTTTTAAATAGTCATCCCATTTTGTTTTAATATTACCTTTTATAGCATTATTTATTGATTGCTGAGTTACAGGAGATTTCCTGTTTTTGCCTTATTTGTGTTCTGTCTTTGTGAGAAATTTATTTTTCTTTTCCTTTAAGCTCATTAAACTGTGTTGCAGCATCTCGTATGTGGGCTTCCTCTAAGTTGTGAATTTAGAGTCTCTAACACTTCACAAAACCAAACAGTGGAAACTGACTCTCTGTGAAGCAGACAGGAGGCGCAAGTTTAGAGAAGTATACGTCTGCGGATTATGAGACCTTTAATTTTGACCGATCTGAATGGTTGTAGTAAATGCACAAGCCAGAATCATCTCAATAGCTTCAAATTAATAAGATATACTTTTAATAATCATGGTATAAAGGTAAACCTCTCTCCACACTAACTATTCAAACTCCACACTCATAGGAGTAATGCTCTCCACACTCGAATTCAACCGAAAAAGCCTTCTGATTTCAACAAACCCATTCATTTTACCTCAGTGTCATCTTCAAGACAAAATCTACAATCAGAATAAACCCTGAAGTCTACGGTGAAAGTTTTTCATCAACTCCACAGAACAAAAACATCAGTACGTCATTTGCTTGTTCTAGAAACACCCGTAAAGCATCCTCATGTTGCCACAAGCGAAGCTTTGGACACATCTTTATCCCTCACTGCTGCTTCTAGGAGTAGCCTTCATTTAGTGCCAGTGACACTCGTGGGTCACCTGAGGGTGGGCCGCAAGATGCCATTGCCGATGATGAAGTGAAGTTTCTCTAGGTTGGAGGTAGGTCGGTCCTCCAGCATGCTGTTTCCCTGGAGACTGTAGTCCCCCTCTGTCAGCCGCCTGGTGACCTGACACCAGTGTTACAGAGAAAAGCATTCATTAGAAGGTTTTGAGCTTAAATTCGCAGAATCCTAAGAACTTTTGGATTTTTTTTCAGTCTTTGGGCTGTTGGCTATAATGGTAAAAAAAATTTCCCAACAAGAAGTCTACCCCAGCTGTCGTTGGTTAAGAGGTGGGGTACACCCTGGACTGGTTACTGCTCCATCACAGGGCTAACAAAGAGAAAAAACATTCACCCTCACATCCAACTGAGAATCACCAGGTAACCTAACACGCTTGTCTTTGGATATCTATGTTATCAAGTCAGACATTATCTATGCAGGTACAGGGAAAACATGCAAACATTACAGCGCATGTAGGACTTGCTCAAGGTGAGACAACAGGGCTAAACACTGCACCGGTGTGCCACCTTGGTAACTCGTCAATTTCCCAGTGTCCAAGTGTCCCAGTGCTCAAAAAACCCCGAACAGTTATGCCTATAACTTCTGTTTCCTGAAGGAGAGGAATGAGGTACAATACATATAAGATAGGATATCACACCTCCGCGTGTCCTGCCCTGAAGAAATCTCTATGTGCAGCACATATAGTATGGGACATATATACACACCCCATAGAGCAGCCACCAAACTGGAGTCACCACTGACAGTACTGACTACACCGCCATTGTTAGTTTCTCCCATTTCTTTTGTTTAAGTTAACACTTTTATTATGTTTTGGTTATACACTGTTATTGCGTCACCCCATGTCCTGGAAAAAGTAGGACATGTTAAATAAATGATTTACTTCTGTCAGCGGTGATCTAAACACAGTGGCTCCAGCTAGAAGCTGAAAAGAAGTGATGTGTTTCTCACCTCCTCAGTGATCTTGGACTTCCTCTTCAGGGTGAGGGACACGAGTTTATGCCTGACGCTGTTCCTCTTCTGGCTGTCTATGGAGCTGTTCTGTACGTACAAACAGGAGATGACATTTTGGAGGCTCTGACCTGACCATCAGTAATGACTCATACAATCCCCGGCATCCTCTCACCTCTCCCTCCACCTGCAGCTCCTGCAGCTCTCGCTTGTAGGTCCTCTTGCCGAGGGTTTCATAGATCTTGGTCATGACGGGGATCTTCTCGCTGCCGTCATTGATGACCATCGGGCATTTGGGCTCCGGGAGATCGCCCATGAACCTCAACACAGTGATCCACACAGCTAAAGCTGCCTGGAGGACAGGTCAAATATGGCAAATAAGAAAAACTTTTTTTTTTTTTAAATCACCTGATTTTTCATTATACACGTTAGAGTGATTTCAAAATTATTCTACAGCCTTATCTTTGATTTATAAAAATAAACAAAAAATCACCAGCTTTGAGCCTCGTTTTGCACGATGTTCTTCTTCCCCACCATTGTGAGGTTATTCCTGGTAGGGTATCATCTGATCTCTCTGGTTTCTCTCTAACACTGTGGGGTCTCTACAGTACAATACAAAGCACTTTGAGATAAACTGCTGTTCTAAACTAATTTTGAATTCTGAAATGTATAACTGTGTGTGTGCTACACTCAAATTTGGTCAACTCTTACAGCCACGATGAAGCACGGGGAACATTTATTGAATGGTTATTTATTCAAACGAAGGTTCTATGATTTTATTACTGCAGATCACAGATCAGCTGAAGATCTGACCTCGATTACCAAAAAAGGCCATGACATTAGATACATTACTGAACAAACACTGTGAGGGGGTCATCACTGATAGTGCACTTGCTTGGGAAACACATGGAAAGTGTTTGTGTGCAAATCAATCAGTGTCTCCATTTTCAGTTTTAGGAGTCTGGAGCATAATTATGCACTTTGTTTTATTCAGCTGCTGTACTGTAGGTTACAGCCTATATTGTAGCACCACTAGCAAGCAAGAGTAAAGCATTGTAAACATTTTTGTAGGCCACTGTTCGACAAGCTCAGAGGATTTTAGTTGATCCTTCACGTCTGAACTCTGACTTTCTGCTAACGAGGAGTTACAAGATCCCTTTGTGTAGGTGTGACTGTTTTGCTGTCTCAGTAAGAACTTTATGAGATGACTGGATTGTATTATGTGTTGTAATAAGAAAATTAACGATTTATTCATACCAAAACTAAACTGAAAAACCAACATTTAGGTGGTTGTGTTCTCTTCTTTTTCAGGGTAATTTGTACTGAATAGTGCACAAAAAAAAGACAAAAAGGGGGATTAATGAATCTACCTCGACAAAAACACAGGTGGTCACCACCCACTAACGCAGCCTGGAACAGACGGTTTATCGTGGTTTTTTCGCCCAAAACATATTCATAATCGGCTCAGCAGCCGGTACGTGTGTAAATCTACTGAGCCCATTAACGCATAATACGAATAACTTAAATAGATGATTGGGGGCTGAAAAAGGATTTGGGATTGAGATCTAAGGTCAGCCTCACCAGCTGGTCTCCTTCGTCCTCATGGAAAAGCAGAGGTTGTTTTAGTGGCCGTCTGATGTAGGTGTGGGTGGAGACACCCTGGAAGTAGGTGGCTGCAAACTTGGAGAATTTATACTCTGACAAATCCTCCTCTTCCTCGTCAGGTAATGGGAGAGCCTCGCTCAACACCTCCTCTTCAGCTTCCTCACCACGAGGCGTGTTTTCCAAATCCTGAGAAACAAAATTATATGTGAGAGAAGTTTCTAGGAGACAAAAAACAGAAGAGCTGAAAGGAGAGTGAATCATTTAAATCTGCCAGGAGACCAAAACACTGAACGCTGTTCTCAGTGAGGACGATACAAACCATCCACTCACTTCCTACGTCTAAATACTACTAAAAACCTTAGTGTAGACTAGGACTACGGCACCACTGAGTCTGAGGTGGAACCTGGTGGTGTCGGATGGACAGAAACAGAATGTCTCAGAGGTTTACTATTGGATTTAGGTCAGGTGAGTGTGGGGGCCAGTCAGTGGACTCCGGGAACTGCCTGCATACTTTTGCCACATTGCCGTGGACATGGAGGAACCCAGGACCCACTACACCAGCATAGGGTCTGACATGGGTCCAAAGATTACATCCTGACACCAAATAGCAGTCAGGGTCTCGTTGCCTAGCCTGTAGATGTCTGTGCATCCCTCCGTGGATATGCCTTACCAGACCGCCATTGACCCACTATCAAACCGGTCATTTGTGAATGATGTTGCAGACAACATGTGCTCAAAGTGAATCTGCTCTCATCAGTGAAAAGCGTGGGGTGCCAGTGATGGTCCTGCCAATTTTGGTTTTGTATGGCAAATGTCAATTAGGCGCTATGATGCCAGGCAGTGAGCACAGGGCCCAGTAAAGGAAGTCAGCCTTCAGGCCACTTGCATGAAGTTTGTTTCTGACTTTTTTGGTCAGACATTCACACCAGTGGCCATCGGGAGGTCATTTTGTAGCTCTGGCAGTGCTCATCCTGTTCCTCCTCGCACAAAGGAGCAGATACCGGTCCACTGATGGGTTAAAGGCCTTCTATGGCCCTGTCCAGCTCTCCTCGAGTAATTGCCTGTCTCCATGTTCTTGACACTGAGATAGGAGACACAGCACTCCTCTTCGCAATGACATGTATTGATAGTCCATCCTGAAGGAGTTGAACTATCCATGCAACCTCTGTAGGGCCAAGGTTCTTATCTTTATATTATTTCCATCATAAATGCATGCAGGGGCAAGCACAGATTTTACCAGAAATTAAGGAAATTACATATTTGACATTTCCTGGAAGAAAATCCCAAGAACCCCATGTGCCCCCCTCAAAAACCGGAGGGGGAATCCTAGCTAATGGATGATTTAATCAGACATCTTTTCTGGACTACAAAACCCACAAATACATACTTCAAAACCAGCTGGTGCCTGTCCATCCTGGTTGGGCAGCGGCCCAGAGTTCCCCAAGAAACCAAACATGCGGTCAACCATGTCCGAGTGGTCGACTGGCTGCTCCTTCTCCCTCTCCATCTGCTCCAGCAGCTCCTTCTTCCTCCTCGACTCCTCCTTTTCCTCCCGCTCCCTCTCCTCTTGCTGCTGTGCCAGCTGGATGAGCCGCTCCTGGTGTTTCCTTTCGGCCTCGGCCTTCGCCCTCCGAACTGTCATCTGGTTTCGCAGCTGCTCCTCCTCGGCCAGGCGCTGGCGCTCAGCTTCCAGCCGATGCTGCAGCTGTAGAGGGAGGTGAGAGGAGGAACAGAGGGACAAGAGTTCACAGAGGAAGGTGGAGCATTATGCTTACTTTTTCCCTGTTATCTTATTGTTTGTCTTGTTCTCTATTAACTGTTAGTCAAAACTAGAGTAGAAGAGATGAAAGTTTGATAATAAAAAACTAATCTAACAAATGTCATTAGATAATAGTTGACAAAAATTATGAATATTCTTTAAAGCTGAACACGACATGAAGTATGAGCTATTCACAGAAGAATAAATCTAAACTTCTACACACTAACATAACCAACAATGAATACAAACATTGTAACGCTCTGACACATGAACACATATAACATGATAACACGCAGCAGCAGCTGCCTCTGGTCTGTCACCCGCTCTGCTGTGGTGCTCCTGGAGAGTTCACTCTCTTCGCTTGAACTCCAGACGTGCTTGAGAATATTACAATTTCCTGAACGTTCAACTTAATAAGAAAATGAGATTAAGCAAAAATTTACAAAGTACAATATTTTATTAAACAGGCTTTAAGAAAAAAAAAGATTAAAAAAAGCAGCAATTTTACCCTGAAAAAGTTTTAAAAGCTGACAAACATTTTCATATTTTACAAAAGCTGTTTTCACACATAAATTCTGGACAATTTCCTGAGACTCAGGTCAGGCTATTACCCACAGTTATGCTCTCTAAGATGTAGCACGCTGCACCGGGCAACTGGAAATACTCTGCGAACCAGCACGTTAAAGAGCAGGTTAAAGACCGGCTAACGTCTGACCTGACTACAAGGGACATTTGCATTGAATCGTGTCTATCAAAGCTCAGAGCTGCAGTGCATGTATGAAAACAGCTTTACAGACTTTTACATAAACTCGCTGTAACATAATGTGTTAAAAAAAGTTTTATGGTGACATATTTTAGGCCAACAGAGTTCAATACAGAAAGAATAAATACAAGAAAATACAAAGACAAATAAAACAAAATTTTGCAAAAGATATAAAAAATTATTTAAACTCACACTAACAAATCCTGGCTCAGAATGGGCCTTTGAGGCCTCACTACCCTTGTAAACCCAATAAAGGCCAACAGAGGCAACTCATGTGACCCTAACAGATCACATGATGTGAGGGTGGCTTGGCAACTTCTAGGACCACCGCCAAGATGACAACCCCACTCAGAGTTAAATACTCAGGACTAATATTTTAATCTTATGTCCGAACACATGATAAACCAAAATGTCCAACCTTTATTCCAAGACGGCTGGACGCTGTGTAAAATGTAAATAAAAACAGAATCCAATGATTTCCAAATGTCATAAGCCCATATTTTATTCACAATAAAACACAAAACAAATCAAATGTTTAAACTGAGACATTTTACTGTTTAATTAAAAATATTAGGCAATTTTTAATTTGATGGGACCAACAAGTCTAGAAACAAAAGGCTGGAAAAGTAAGTGGCAATAAAAAGAAACATATGGAGGAAAATCTTTACAACTAAGCAGCTTATTTGGCAACAGGTCAATAACATGATTGGGTATAAAAAGAGCTTCTTAGAGAGGCAGAGTTTATCGGGAGTAATGATAGGCAGAGGTTCACCAATCTCCAAAAATTGCCTTTCAGAATAAAGTTCCTCAATGTAAAATCGCCAAGACTTTGAATATCTCATCTTTAGTGTGCATTATATCATCAAAAGACTGAGAAAGTCTGGAGAACTCTCTGTGCGCAAGGGACAAGGCTGAAAATCAATAATATGCCCATGATCTTCAGGCCCTCAGACACCACTGCATTAAAAACATGTATGAGTCTGTCAAGGAAATATATGCATGGTCTCAGGAACACTTTCAATCGCCTTTTATAAACTTCCCAACTTGTGTGCAAATTGGGGTTATACATTATAAATGAATAAATTACATAGCAAGCATATTAAAACACACACACACACATTAAACATTTTCATTGGAATGACGGGGATTTCCTTTTGACTCCAAAAAAAAAAAGGACATAAAAAACATAACTTACAGTGGTGGGGTGGTCCCTTTTTCAAATAAAGCCTGACGTTACTGACACAAAAATCAAAAGGTAAGATTCACTTATGGATTATCTTCCTACTTCATTGAATCATTTTGTTCATTGTAGGTGATTAGAGGCCTCTTATTTATCAAAGGATGAAATCAAAAGATTTTTGTAATGGCACACTGACGTTTATATCAACTCCCTAATTCTTTAGTGGCTGTTGTTGTGATTAAGTTATTCAGATAATTGCATGAAAATGTGAAGCCAGAGCCACCAGAGCAGCTTAGCATAAAGAAATAGTCCAGTTCTTTCTGAAGGTAACAAAATCAAAAAGTGTCATTTTAAAAATTAAGTAATAAGCGAGTTTCATGTTTCTGACTGAGATTAATTTGGATATTGTTAGCACAGACTATATATAAAACGCTGATCAGCCACAGTGTTGTTAACCACTGCTTACTGAAGTCCTATTTCGAATTGGACACTTAATGTGACCTTAAGTTACAAAATTGACATTATTAAATAAGGCATAAAACTAGTGACTGAGACCATTAACCCACCAAGAAGTGTTTAATGACATCATAAATCAAAAGAAGCTATGAGATTTTTGCAAACACAGGAGTCAGCCCCTGCTGGCCATTACAAAAAAATATGGAGGTTTAAGGCACTTATGCATTGGCTTCACTTTTTAAAGTTGGTAGCTATGTAGATCTTTTATATTAAGTCTGTAACTTTTGAACAGAAGCTGGAGATGAACCCTTTTTTTCCACTTATTATGCTAAGCTAAGCTAACTGGGTAGACATGACAATGGTATCGTCCGTCTCTTCATCAAAGTAACAAACTTGTGTTCAACTGTATCTAACACAGATCAAATATAATAGAGACACCATAATATCTTTCACCTCCATCTGTCAGTCTGCCCTCAGCACCAGTGGCCTCGTCTTCCTGACCCGCCTACAACATGATTTAGGTAGCAGTAGTAAATGTAGTAACTATTTACCTCTGCCCTGAGCCTCTGGCAGAGGCGTCTGGCTATCATGCCCCTGGTGTAGGCCTGGATGGTCAACACGGCACGATGGCGCCGCCAAAATGCCTGCCGGATGAGGAAGCCGCGGCAACGGGCTTGGATGAGAGTCACACGAAGGCGAGTCATTCGGTAGCTTCGGTAGTACTTCCTCGACCTGTAGACGGCCTGGAGGCGCAAGAAGCCGGACTGCATCTGAAGAAGAGGAACGCGTTAGACAGGTCAGGGGTTATTGTTATGTACTTAATTTGTTTTCTGTTGGTGTTGTGATTATGATTATTCTGACATTATCATTATTGACTTGCGTTTATGTTGGACACCGTGTACTCAGGTTCTCATATGAGTACATCTTGGGGAATAAATGTTCTCATATGTTTAACATTTGCAAGAAGCAAGACTCTAAAAACGACTAGGGTCAATTTTATGCAACTTGGCATAAAATAAAGAAAGAGCTACCATTACACTCTGTCTAGTTTCAATGTGATTTAAGAAGCCCTTGCAAATTTCAAAATAAAAAATGGAGAGAATAGATGAAAATTGGCTGAAACAAATACATACCGAGGCTTTCAGAGTATTTCAGTGCATAAAAAACTACAGAACAACAGGCTGTTGATGTAGACGACTCACAATTTGGTAATTCTTTCTGCATCGGTAACCCCTCCAGACCTTCTGAATAACAGTCACAGCGCCCCTCAGTCTGAGGAAGTTTGTCCTTGGAGGAGTGACAGAAGGAAACATAAATTAGATTTCAACCCTTTATCTTTGTAGGTTAAGACAGAAATCTCTTTTTATTACTCCTTTGCTTCATGCTGTGGTAAACCAAAGATATGTAGATATGCTGGACCTAATTTTAAACTTTAGGGAAGAAGAGAGCATTATTCCAATGAGCTAAGAACACTTTTGATATTTGGGAATACGTCTAAAAGTTGCTTACCTCTCTTTAAGCCCACGCACAGCCTTCTGGATAAGGATGACCTTGTCGGTGATGGCCTTGTCCCTCTCGATCTCCAGCTGCATGTCGTGGTGATCCTGAAAGGAGACAAAGTGGCAAATAAAGAAAAGAAAAGAAAAATTATAATATGCAACAAAAAGGCACAGTATAAACTACGTTTTAATAACTTAAATAAAACACCTGAAATTAGCTTTATAGGGGCTTGTATTTTTTTTGCCTTGGGGACCCATACTGAGACAATTCGGCCCATTTTAAAAAATGTATACCTTCATTAGGAATGACTGAGGCTGAGAGCCTACGGAGCCCCGCAAGGGACATTGGAGAAAAAAAAATTAAGAGGAACTTTTGCGAGATCTCGCAAAGTTTTGCGAGATCCCAAGTTACTTTTGCGAGACCTTGCAAAACTTTTTGCGAGATCTCACAAAACTTTTTCATAATACTTTTTGATAGCGGTTCTGTTTCTGTCCAATCAGGAATCAGAAGGGTCCACTGAGTAGACATGGAGGAGTATTTAGAGCATTTCCTGCGGTCAAGAGAGGTCCCACAAGAGGACATCGTACTACGGAGCCCTACGAGATCTCGCAAAACTTTTGCGAGATCTCGCAAAAGTTCCTCTTCGGTTTTTTTCTCCAATGTCCCTTGCAGGGCTCCGTAGAGAGCCACGTTCAGAGTAAGGAAGCAAGAAAGTCTAGAGGGAACAAACTTGAGCTATGAAACAAAAAAAAGTTCTTGGTCATCAACGTTTTTGGTGATTTTGCTTTTATCAGAAAAGAACAGTAGAAACAGCCAGGAAGTACAGCATTTCCACCTAGTGTATACCCTAACCACATGCCATTGACCTGCTAGGATGGTTTACCCCCCAAAGTGTCTGGTTGGGGATGACAGCACTGAATGTCAGCACTGAATGTCATTGACTGATTGAGCATGCTTATGTTTTCTCTTTTTGCTGCAATGTTAAAAAAAACCCCTGCAAAATCAAAAAAGTTTATTGAGCTGCAGAAGAAATCCTGTGTTAAATGGACTGAATACCTTGTTCAACATTTACAGAGATGAAGACTGGATTGAGCTTCATTAAGAAGGTCTAAAACTTTTTTAAGGCTATCAATGTTTTGTTTTGTTGTGCATAAAAATGACAGCAGAAAAGTCTTTTGATACATCACCAGCTGCCTAAACTGTCTAATATTCTGCCGAGTATTTACAAGTCTTTGGATCAAGGCCTCAGTAAGCTAACTTTCACATGAGGAAACCAACCTTTAGAAAAATTTTAGTCTTTCCAATCTGCCAGTCATCATGTTTCCCCAGCCGGGCCTGGACTATTTGCTGACAGGTTCCTCGTAAGTCCTCCTGGAAAGAAAGAACTGAAAATAATGACTCCTGAAATGAATTTTTACTTGGTTTAAAGGTTTATCATTAAGATTTTCATCAGAATTAAGGAAATGTTGAATTACAGTCAGTTTAACTCTTTCGACTTTAGACACCTACTGGGGGAACCTTCGTTTCTCTTTTCTGAACTGAGTGGTTTCTGTCATATTAGATTTCCTGCCTATAAAACAAAATGACTGATGTCAGGGGGATCTTGGAAAAATCTAGAACAAACCACAACTTTACTGACATATAGTGAAATGTCAAAACTCATCATTAACGCTACACGGGAGGTCATCAAATGTTGTCTCAATGGGGGAAAGAGCTAAGAACTGGTCCAGGTTATGTAGCGATGTGTCAGTTTTACATTTCACAAAGTAAGTTAATTTAAGTTTAAAATTAATTAAAGATAGCTTCAAATACTTTCTAAACCATATTCACATTTTTAAAAAATGGTATGCTGGTATAAATATACCGTAATTATATTAGATATAAGACTGGAAGCTCAAATAGCCTTCACACTGTGTTTCAAATGCTGTATTAATGTGGATATATGCTCTAAAAATCCATCATTCTGTAATTTAAGTAAAAGATTCTTTAATAATAATGATAATATCTCTGCTAAAATGATTTCTCAGGACTAAGCAGTGAAACAGATGACTGGTTTTAATGTTGACCTGTATGTGAGCAGGTTTGACGCCAGGCATCAGGACTCGGTAACGATCCACAAATTCGGCAAAGGTGTATCTGATTGGATAACCTGCCCGCCTAATCCGGATGGTCTCCATCATGCCAGAGTAGCGCAGCTGACGAACGCACAGCTCTCGATCAAACAACTGAGAAGGAGAAACAAGCATCCAGTGTTAAAACGTGAGGTTAACCCTTTTCTGCAGTGCCTCCTTATGTTCAAATGAAGGCTTATAAAGTTTTTGGGTTCAAACCAAAACAAAGTCTCCATCATGCAAAAGTGGGCCACACAATCACTGGTGAGCTATAAGCTATGAATACGTGAAATTAGAAGCTTACAGGCCCAGTTTTATTTTAGTTTCAAGCTAATGTTTGTGATGCTTGTGTTTTAGACCATTTCTTTAATTTCAGCAGCGTTAGTTAGCTTATGCTAGCTAACTACGTTTCAGGAAGATAGTTTTTCTTGCCAAAATGTAGTCCTACTGATAATCTCGTGTTGCTGCAATAATACTTTTTATGACTTCTCTATCTTCAGCATTAGGAGTGTTGAGTTTTTCATGAGTCTACTTTCAGACAGAGCTAGCATTTTCATGCTGTAATACGTTTTTATGCCAGACATATGCTAAGCTAATTTAGCATCATCAGTTTTCTCATTTAACTCTACAAATATGAGAAAGTTTAATATTTACATATTGTGTGATAGGAATATTTAGACTCTTTATATAATTAAAAATCGTACTTCAGTAGCCTAACAGTATGAAAACTTTACCATATAACTGAGACAGTCTGTTTTCACAGGGGGGTGGTGCTATGCCGTGGCTTCACTCTGAACAACTCTCTGTACTCTGGGGCCTTGCAACACAGAAACGCATACGTAGTAATAAATCACGCTCACCATGGGTTTTTTGAGTTCGTTGGGTTTTACACAGCGAACGAAAAATGGCTGACACACGCTGAGTGTCCTCATCAGCAGCTCCAAAGATCGTTTGAATTGACTGCTAAGAGTCGGGGAGCGCTTCCTCGTCTCAACACCCTATGAACACAAACACATAGAAAACAGATAGTTTCAGATGGTTTGCACTACAGGTAAAGACATAGTATCGATGCTGCTGTAATGGGACAACACAATGGTATATAAAACACCCTAAATGGGAATTTTATTTTGAACGCCTACAATCATAAATAACCAGTGGCTTCAAACTCTTAAGACCCACAAAGCAAACACAGATTGCTCACACGTTATTTCTATTGCACACGACGGACAATTAAAAGAGGAGACAACACAAAATCTCTGACACCAGTTGTCACTGTGATCCTTTGAGTAAAGCCAAAACACAATTAGATTTAAACATTTTAAAAGCATGCAGGAGTTTTCCTCTGTATGCAGGACTGCCTACTGTGTCAGAGAGTTTGAAAGCTTATTTTTCATTAACTTCACGCCAAATCTCCCCTCATCAGCGCAATGTTCCCCTCTGCTTTCGGAAAACCTGTGGAATAAAAGAAGGGCTGAGGGGGAGCAGAGGGATGCTGCTAAGCGCGTCATGGATAATTGGACTTGGCTTAAGAGAACACACACACATGGGGTTGGAGAGACCACATGTGGCTAAAGGCTGGTGATTACCTTGGGAGCAGGTGTGCTGGGCTGCTGATAGCCACACAGAAACTGATGTCAGAAGGAAAAGAAAGAGGAAAGAGAAAAGAGACTAGAGTGAGAGGAGGTGTTTGTCATTAGGAGAGAAGCCGAAGGAAGGCAGAAGACAGCAGCGATGTTAATAACACCGGTCTACAGAGTTAAAACGCTTCAGAAAGAAAATGAAAAAGATGCAATGTGTTAACGTAGGGTTGCTCGGTTATGGCAAAAAACATAGTCATGATCATTTTGATCAATATTGTAATGTCATTATTACACGTTTAATCTAATTTCTTACCATCTTAAACATCATGCAATTAATAAATCTTTAAACCAAATTAATAAAGAGAGAGGTGGACGCGGTGTGGGACATCGGGTCATCAGGTTGGGAGCTAGGACCTTTAAGCTTGCCTCACAAGGGCAACTCACGGTCCCTGCAAAACTGCAGTCAAACCAAAGAAAGACGAAAAAAGACTCAGGGGGTGGCAGACGTGCACATCTTGTGAGATCTGTGCAGTGGGAGAGTGATGGAAAGCCACAGTCTCATGTTGCTGACAGGGGCCAGGTAAAACAAAAGCAGCTGCTCAGGCACCTAGGATTAATGGCTTTCACTTCTTCTACCTACTCCTCTTGACCAAAGGCTCTCTTTCTGTCATCGTAGCTCAAGCTGAACAAACAGTCAGTGAGTTTGAGCTCTTCCAGAGCCGTGAAAGTGCGCTGCTGTAAAAGCCTTCATGAGCTTTGTAGTAAAAAATAAATCCAAAAAAGTAATAATTTCATGGAGCTCAAAGCCAAAATCATAAATGAAGTGAATATCGATTAATTACCACCCCTACTTTAAAGGAATAACAAAACAGAAAAAAGACACAACATACAGTGTCATGATATTAATTCATTTGTTGGTCTCACCATGGCAACATCAGCCTGGAAGATCTGCTTGATGAACTTATTCTTGGACGAGTGGACGAGCTGGATGATGTCAGTGTGGAGGCTGTCTCGGTTTTTCTCCAGGAAGCCTGAAAGGAGGATGTAATGAGAAAAAGCAAGACAGTGGACCTTTTCAGATTAAATGAGAATGCAATGATTTTAAAGGAACAAGCTACACTTCATACAGCAGCACAGTATTGTGCATGATCAATACATGTATTTAAGAGAAGTTTAGGTTTTGCATTCACATTAAAACCAACTGTTATCATTAAATATCCAGCAGCTGGAGGGAGACAACACTTGGTTGTTTAGCTAAGAGTCTGATTCACAATTTTCAACAAATTCCAAACAAACTCAAACAAACCAAAGGACATTTTCCTGAGGATGAACCAACATATTAATGAATTCTGTTCAAAGCTGGTCTGCATGTTTTAGCTTAGAGACGTCAAACAAAGTCAAAGGGACAACATGTTAAACTTAAAATTATATTATGATAACCCCTCAAAGCCACTAGAAAATTAAACTTTTGCTAGATAAAAAAATACTTAATCCACACCGGAAGTAGTCACACAGGACAAATAAACACTGGGAATGGGAAGTGGGCTGGTCCTGAGTTAAGGACCGTGTTGAAGCTGACAGTCAGCCACTAGTGAACATTCCAGGCTGTGGTTGTCTAGGTAACCCTATGTATTTACCATGGCCTCACACGTCAATCAGCAGTATCCTTCACTCTCATGTATGGCTTCATTGTCTTATCTTGAAATTGAGAGGCCAGTGGGCAGGTCCCGGTAGTGCCCATAGTCACTTAAAGTCGCTGAATGTAATTGACCTTCAGGGGCCTCCGGACGCCACATTGCTGCTAGCCACTTCCTGTGTGGACGCACTTTTAAACTTTCTCAACTACCAATGAGTGCGAAGGATATGACATTAACTTATGACAAGGTGGTAGACATGTTAGAGGGTTACCAGGCGACCAGAGCCGACTGCCAGCATCTGTGTCGATGTCCCTTAAGACCGGAACATCTGGCTTAAATGATTTCTTTGTAACTATTCTTATGGAATCTAAACTCAAAATTCTAGCTTTGATTTTTGCAGATGAAGAATTTCTGATTGAAACTGATATTTATCCCTAATATCCTCTTTAATATAATTCCGAGTGAATCTTGTGACACAGAGTGTTCCGTTTTGGACCAGCTCAGAGTACGTAATAATGTTTAGCTTCCGGGCAGCTAGTTTCTCCAGCAGCTGTAAGAGCCTGAGAGGTGGGAGCTCTGGTCAGATGTGATGAAGCATCTATTGAGACTGTTGTAGCCAAACGTGTTGGGGAGTAATGGAATACATGTACCGGCGTTACGTATTTAAAATACAAAATATGAGTAACTGTATTCCGTTAGAGTTAGCGTTTAAAACTGTGATATTCAGAATACAGTTAATTTGTTGAAATAAAGGATTATACGGTGGTCTTTTCCTGTTTCATATGTAATTCCACGCCAGTGGAAACCCAGACAAAACACGCATGAGGCTCTAATGCCTGGGTCTCAATCTCGGGGCCCAAGTCACCCCTACTTGTGGCCCAGATAATGACGTGAAGAAATATTTTTAAAAATTATTATTCAAAAAATTATTTAATATGAAGGCAATAGGCAGAGTGTTACAGGCATAGCCCTAAAGAATGTAGCCTCATGGGCAGTGTAGTCCGTGCTGCAGGGAGAATGGACTGCCATACCCATTATGTGTCTGTGAGCGCAAGGGAGGGAGAAAAAGGAGAATCGAAAAGTACGAGTTGTCACCGAGCAGAAACGGGAGATGGAAGCATGTAAATATAATAATAACCACTGCAGCCAAAAAGAGTGCCTGACGAGCCCAGTTGTAAGTAAGCTATTAAGACTCGACTGTACACTGTGTTCGTGTTTTCCTCTGAAACAATAACTTCCGTTGGAGCAGCCTTTCAACGCCTCTCTCTGTCTCTCGCTAGCAAAGTTGACCCAGACAACAAAGTAAAGCTAGTTTTCAGCTACG
>VUQG01019323.1:15252-26393 GCA_015106755.1 Etia nguti | reverse complement strand
ATATCTAGACTTAAACAAATGTAATATTATATTTTACTTTACAGAACACTGAGGCCAACACTGAAGCCATGGAACAAACTGTGATGGGAGTGTATGTCATACAGCAGGAGGGTGCAGAGCCTGGAGATGACCCAGAGAACATTGGTGTCCTGATTGAAGGTGTGGAGGTTCTCACTGGTTTGAGGACCATTGCAGTTGCTTGTGCTCTGCTATTTGGACTGAACCTAAGCTACCCACCGGAGCTCAAATGCACTTTTGAAGTCTTGCAAAAGATTATCATGAATCTGATGGGCAGAGGTTGTCATCCATGGCACAGTTTCTAAAAGACAAGCTAATGGGGTGAATGAGCTTCAAACAGAGAAGCCAGATATTTTTCCAGATTTCTGCAATGCAAATTTGTGTTTACCTTTTAAAGTTCAAAACTGGAAGTTATAAAATGTTCATAAGGACTATGTGGTTTGCTCAGTGGACATTAGACAAAGATTGTTGGTTCATAAGTTAACGTCTCATACACTTGCAGTGTAAATTATGATTTTTACAAGATGGACAATTGTTACAAAGGCAAATGTACACACTGGTTTTCACAAATTGTTTGAGTGGAGCAGTTATTCTCAAACTCATTGAATGTTTTCTCCACATGTTAAATAGACTAAAGTCACCATTAATGGATACAGCCTGATTAAATGGAGCACTAATGTATGTAAGCAACATTACAGTAATGTTGAATGCTATGACTGAGCTTAAAATTGTGTTAAAATGCATGTTGTTGTTTGCAATGCATATTTTATTACATTTTACCAAAGTTGTCAACAATATTTTTTGTTGGCAAACTATTCTACAGACTTTTATTTTTCTTTCAGTCAGCATTTCTTGATTGTTCTGGACCTTCTCTGGTCTCCTACATGCATTGCTGTTAATGAAAGATTATATATGTACCTGTTATTTACTCAGCTAGTGTGCTCAGCTTGATCTCTTAGCTTTGAGCCACTCCTAAAAAAAGTGTGGTTGTAATTTTGACTATTGATTTGCATTATTGGGTGGTATGAAGGAAGTTAGTGAGCCCATGATAAGCTAATAAGTTTAGTATGAGATGGTTGAAGGGAAGAAAGCTGGGCTGAACTGGGATCCTGCCAACTGTTTTAAGAATGTAAGAGCAAAGTAAAAGAGATGGTTTTGCAAGTTATCGTTTATGTATGTTTCATTAATTAAATTAAAAGTAATGTTTACATAAGCAATACAAACACTAACTGAAACACGACTGGTGTACTACAGACATAAGTTACATTTGTTCATTCAACAAGATTAACATCGGTGTAACAAACAAATATTTTACTAGTTCATGTAACAAGACTGACTTTTGATGTGCCAAAGTGTATAACATTAATTTAAATTAATTTAATTAGACTAACTTGGTACAAACATGTTAACTGAATAAAAGCCAAATTAATTGAATGTTAAAGTTAATATTATTTTACACTTACAAACATATATCCTGTTGAAACAACACAATCAAGATGGATTAATATAACATGATTTGTTTAAATGGAATATAAGTGGCAAGATAAAATTATGTTCATCCAGTGAATTATATATTTTGAGTGCAGGATGATCTTTGTGGAATATTCTGCTTCACGTACAAAGTCCTGAATGATGATAATTCCATATTATCCAAACAGAGCACTACTCTCAGACTGCAGGCTTCTGGTTAAAATGGGGCAGACAAGCCCTCCGATATCAGGCCCCTGTCCTGAGGAACCAGCTCCCGGTTTGGATTCAGGAAACTCGCTCGCTCTACTTTTACGATTAAGCTCAAAAATGTTAAAAATGTATTTTTTTGATAAAGCTTGTAGTTAGGACTGGATTAAGTGACCCCGACTCATTGCTTACTTGAACTATCAGCTGAAGCTGCTGGGGGAATCTCACTGATGCACTAAGCTCTGCACCTCTCGTGTTTCCACTAACAATGTGTTTTTAAGGCACTACTGCATGACACCAACCTTTATGTGCTCTCTCATAGTGTGTTTTGTCCTGTTTGTTGTTCCTAGTCGTTTTGTGCTCCTTTGTTTTCCCTTCACTTTCTCGTCATCCTCCAATCAGCCGAGGCAGATGGCTCCCTGATCCTGGATCAGCCAGAGGTCTCCTCCTGGTAAAAGGGAGTGCTTCTTACCCAGATCACTCACTCAGGGTGGTTGTCCAGTTCTTGGGAATCTCTCTCTCTACTATTCTTTATGTTACTGTATCAAGGCAGTTCTTGTGACTGACCTTATATATTCAAATTAAACTGGATTGCTTTATACGAATTGCCAAAATATATATAAAAATACAAGTTTCAAGGAAAACAGCAGAGAAGGGTTTAGAGGTAGAAAGAGAAAAAACATTAAAAAAAAAACCCAGAATGCTGGTGTAGATGAAGCTCAGAAGTGGTAGATGTAATGAAGGTGGGACTAATGAGGGAAGTGGATGCAGGTGACAGAGGAGGCAGGGCAGGGGAGAAATGTAGGTGGGAATGTAATCAGCCAGTGCAGGCTACAAACAAAGGGAGCAGAGGGAAACCTTTTCTTGAACATTTGATTTTCTCCCTTGTTGTACAACATAACTGTAAAACTGTAATTTGTCTGAGAACTGTGTTGTGACTCTTATAATAACTAATCCAAACCAAGTAGAAACCCCATTAATATTAGAGTAAAGGATTACAGCTGTTACTCATGCATGCGACGATCAGCATAACCAAGTGAAATCTGGATTAAAGCTAAATCCTTGATTCTTCTTAACAGAACAGAAACGTTTGAAGAAACTGCGTTTTTAAGACAAAGTCTTTAATCACAGTTTAGAAGAAAATATGCTGATAACAGGTCCCTTTTGTGCGATACAAACCAAATCCAGAAATGCATCAAATTAAACTTTTCCAACCGTGGCGCAGATCAAAGAAAATGAAGTGCACACCTGGGACTGCACGCTGATTACGAGGCTAAGTCATTTTGGATAAGTGCTTCAGCTAAATGACAGTTGGTGGCACATCGTAAGTCAGCAGAAGTGAAACGTGGAGATGAAAAGAGTGACACGCAGGCGCTGAGAATAAAGACGAAGAAGAAAGAGAACAAAGTGTGGGAAGCAAAGTAAGAAGAGACAGGGCAAAGAAGATATGAAAGAATGGCCGGTGGGGATGAATGAGAGCTGAGAGGATGTTTCCGGAAGCTGTTTAAGAATTAATCCAACAGCGAGTGGTAAGCAGAACACAAATACATCAAACCCAGCCATACAGCTCCCCGTGCTGAGGCAGCTGAAAGGGAATATTATAAAGATGCAAATGTGGCCCATTTACTGAGGTGCAGGAGCTTGGATTAAAATTTTGGATATGTGTGTGTGCGCCTGTGTGTGTTTGGCGTGTATATAAATGTCGATTTAAGCAAAAGGACATGGAGACAAATGCACACACCGCCGATAAGATGTTGTAATAGTTTCTGCAGTGTGTTCATTTGCATCCTGGGCTGTGCTGCCTCACAATTTATGAGGTTGAGATGCCAAAATATTAAAGAAAAGAATGCGCTGAGAATGGATTGAAGCAAATAGACTTTTAGAATAAAATGATACATGTCATGAATTGATTAGATTATTTTCAAAGGATTTTATGCACAAGATATGTTGCTGACCCAGATGCGTGTGCACACACACACACACACACACAGCCATTAGCACTGGGGTAGCCATTAGCCTTGCTGCTCCACTACAAAACCCAACAGCAATGCAAACGTCAAACAGTGACAAACATATGGAAGTGCAGTGGGGAACAAAAGACTTCCCCACTGGAGAGCTTCTTCACAAAAGATATTTTTGCTGCGCGCTCATTTTCAGAGAAACTTCAGGCTGCCGTCTGAATAAACTTTCAAAAAAGGGTTTCTGTCAAGTAGTGACATTTCAGCTGTGCCACTAAATGAGAGGGGAGGTTTTGAAAACAGGTCACCTTCTCTGCTGCTCAGCATTGTGTTCCCATCTTTTGTACATGCTGATTGCTAAGCAACTAAGAAATTATTGGAATAAAAAAAAATGGCAGCTCATTTCACTGCAGGAGTTATTTTAGCTTTTAAGTGCCAATGACTCACGCTGGCAGCTTGATGCCTGCTCTATAATTATAATTAATGTGAGAGGGCATCCCGACAGCACAAGGTCACCAGGTTGATACTAGGAAGAGCCAGCGTGTTCTTTGTCTTTAACGTACGGTATTGAACTTACTCTAATTAGAAGATCACGGTGCAGATTATTAACCTTCATCTTAATTGCTTTTCAGGTTTGTAATACCTGGATATGTCAGCCCTTGTGATGTAGTTTGGTTTGTGATGTTCTTTTAGTTCATTTTCAGACATTATCTATTGCTTTCTGAGGCTTTGGTTTTAGACAATTGGTTTTTTCTTGGTTTTTTTTAGCATAAGAAGTGACCTTAGTTAAAAGACTGGAGCGCTAAGTTATCAGTTAATTCTAGCAAGCTTGGTTTCCATGCATTCATAGACAGTGTAGGTGTCTTTAGAGCGGTGGGTTCAGCAACCGTTTAACTCAGCTTGGGCACTGTGTGTCACTGCTTCTAAATCTCCTAAAATGCATAAAACAGCAAACTTGTGGCAGGGAATAAGCTGGGACTCAGCCGTTTAGACAAACAGAAACGTTCTAGTCCCCGGATCATTAAGCATGGTCTCATAATTCACCAGTAAGAGAGTGGTGAACCTACATGGCGCTGTGTGAAAAATTATTGCTAGCTATCACAAAACGGTTGATTGCACTGTTTAGGGAGCAATCCCATTTTCACACAGGGCCATGTAGGTTTGGATTTTTTCCCCTTAATAATAAACACCTTCATTCAGAAACTGCAATTTGTGTTTACTTGTGCTATTTTTGTCTAATATTTAAATTTGTTTAATGATCTGAAACAATAAAGTGTGGCAGACATACAAATAAACAGGAAATCAGGAAGGGGTCAAACACTTTTTCACACCAATGTATGTGAAACCAAAACTGTGTGTTGCAGTCATTGAAGTGTTTTGGGCGGTCCACATGCCACACTATTAGAAAGCTTCTGACTCCGTCTTCCACCACTGGAACCTACCGAGCATTACACACTGCTATAAGCTCCTTTAGCCACCATGAGCTACAGAGGCACATTTCTTTTTTCAAGCTCTCCACTTGACAACGTTTAGCGACAAAGGTGCCGAGCAAAGTGCCAGAGGCTGGGAGAAAAATACAAACAGAAAAAGAAGAAAAGCTGCTTGGGGTGAACTGAGGCACTGCAACAGATGGCTCACCCCACTTCTCTGCACTCTTTAAAGGTATAAGAGGTCACACACTCATCAGTGAGACTAAGCCTCAGACTTTCTGCGCGGACGCGATTGTTCAGTTCAGCACCAAGGACAGCTCTCTGAGGCTGAGGTCTGCACTGAGGTACTTTGCATTTTCTCTCACACGCACAGAACTGAACTGCAATGAATGTCCTTGCTCATATGTATATACAGTATATCCTTTTTTTTTTTTATCCCTGGCAGTGAGCCTGAATATACTTTACTATCATCTGTACTTTGTGTCAGTCACTGACAAAACTGCAGGGACAAGGTCATTGAATGTGAGAGGTACAGAGATCTTAATTAGACCTCTGACAGTCGAGTAGCGTGCAGCACACTGCAGCTGTCATCTAAACTCTGCTCCGGTGTCACCGTGATTGACTGTGAGGGTGTAATTAAATTTTGAATGAGGTTAGTCAGAAGACAATTGAGATAATTCCGTGCATCCTGCCCACAGACCTTGTGGGTCTGAGGCAGATTCCTACTTCTGGTTTTGGAAAATTTTAGACTTAACTTTACTTTTCAATTAAGTTTTGTGGACTATATTACTGTATACTATATGTTTTAAGTCTTCAAGCTCTTATACATGTAACAAAAGTTACTTTAAAGAGCAAAATTAAGAGGAGTATCCTTAAAAAATGAAAATACTTCTGAAATTGTCACATTGAGTTCTGACCTCCCGTATGGGAAACTCATTAGAAAGTCTAAGGGGAACTTGAGTTATGTACATCAGGGTTTAGATGAATTTGAGAGTGGTTCGTGCTCTGTTTCTCTTTTGTTTTATGTCACTGCTGTGGAAGGAAATGAAAACCAAGAGAGACTGATGCAAATTTAATGCAGGTATGAATGTAAATGAATCCACTCTGCACAATAAATGATGTTTATCAAAGACAGTCTCTCATGCACGTATGCTTTAAGGCTTTTATGTTATATAGCATAGTCCAGATACAGACAGACACACTGGTGATGCCTAACCAACCGAACATAGTGGTGGATAAGCAGAGGAAGACAGGTGTAGTGATAGATGTACCCTAATAGCTTAATAGCAATGCCGGATAACAGCAACATCAGGAAGAAGGAACATGAGAAGCTGGAGAAATACTTGGTATTTCAAAACTGTGTGCCATAGACAGGGGTTACAGTGGACCGGTGTTCTCTTGTTTTGTTTTGGGTTTTTTGGTACAGCACCAGATCGGCTGCAGGGGTCCATAAGTTGCAATCACGGTACTTCAGCATCTAGCTAGCCATACAAAAGAAGAAGAGCGAGCATAAAGGTGTAACATGTTGTGGCAGCTAATTTCAAATGTTACATTTCTATCAGCTCAACAAACATCAGCAAACACACAAACTGTTTGTGTGCAGTTTGTCTCACAGTGAGTTGCAGCTAAAGGTCCAACTGTTGTATTTCACAGGGAGAGAAAAGAAAGAGAGCTAACTTCACTCAGAGATGGAGAAAGATAAGAAAGACAGGAGAGGAAGAAGAGAGCTTAGATGTAAAGGGAAGGATGCTCATTTAAAGCTGACATGTAAGTCCTCATGTTTTTAAATCAGATATTTTACATGTCACATTATGTTTTTTCATATTGTGAAACATGCTGCTAAACCAAGTGTGGCAGACTAACTGTGATATTTAAAGGCTGCATGAAAATCCTCTGCAGGTTAGTGCAGGATGAACAGGTTAGTTTGCTGTACCGTGATGGGTTTAAAGGAAAGAACAGTGTGTGTGACTGGTGCACAGTGGCTGCAGTTTCATGGTCAGAGTTAGGTTACATCAAGTGTAGCAGAGATGAATTTGCATTTAACCTGGTTGGTTAGATTTGTTTACTAAATTCCACCTTAATACCAACTATATCAACTATATACCACAGATCAGCTGATCACAGTCTGTACATTAAGTAAATCTGCTGGAGCTCTTAATAGAAATTATTGTGAGTTGTGATTATTTTTCCCATCCTGAGCCATTTTAACCAATTTTAGGGATTCTTCACCTGCTGAATCCCACTTTAACCTCTGACTGTACACATTTTCTGTTTAGAGGTGGGCGAGTGGCTCCAGCAGATCCTGAAAACAACATCACAGATCTCCATCTAGAAGAAACAGAAACGGCATCTGAGAAAAGCGCTGTCCTAGGAACAGCAAAGATACTGTTGACTGTTGTTGCTGTTGTTGAAAAGTTCATCACCATTCTATTTGGTTCATAAATCAGCAGAATGTATATTGTTGAAATTTTTAAATGGTGTAGCACAAATCAGCGAGTGTTTCTTCTATACTTCTTCTATAAATCATAAATTTTCTTATGTTGCAGCTTAGAGTGTCCTATAACATAAAGAGGGCTCTTCGTGGAGGTTTTGACCTTCATAAAATCCATACCATTAAAGGATAACTTTGTAAAAACTTGCTATCATGAGGGGACGATGTGTTCTGCCCTTTGACCTATACGTTCTCTACCCTTCACTGCATTTTATCAAATGAAATGCTGTTAGCTAAACTCCTAATGTTTACCTCTGACCACATACACTTTTCCAAAATATGTGAGCTGTATAACAACTAGGTTGCTGTGGACATGGAGAATTAATGAACGTTGTCTTCAGGCCATCGATTAGGAGCAAACAACAGAGGCTGCATGTATTATTTACAGGACACAGAGGGCTCGGTGTCCCTCTAAACTTTTTCCTCAGCGTAGCAAAGAAAGGCAAGAGGACAAAATGTTTCCTTCCTTCAGCACATTAAAAAAAAAACACTCTCTATATCCTGGTACCAAAGTACTAAGGCTTTGGTACAACACTTAATACTTTTTAAAAACCTGTCTTTCTTTTTCTTTTTTCTTTTTTTGGCAGAAAACAGTGAAACTGGAACCCAATCATATAATTAACTCTATTTTGTCTGGTGGTGTCATAAATATTAACATGTGTACATCTCTGTTGAATAAATTGTAAACGACATTGGCTTACAGAGAAATACCTGCACAGGTACCCACGCTAATGGATGTTATAGTTTTGGTTACAGTGTTGATAAATTTAACACTTAATATGAACAAGGAGAATCAGTCAGCTTTTTCACTTGCGCCAAGTAAATGGTCACTGCTGATTTTCCCAGCTTTTCTATATAATTTAGTGATGTAATGATCAGCGTCATGCTGTCAGGTAGGAGGCGGGGAATTTCATTTACATCTCATGACCACCAAGTGCTGCATCGCTGCTTTGGTTTCCCTGTGTGGGCATCCCTTTAGAGTGGACGATAGCATTGAGCCCATTTTTACTAATGTGTACAAAACTCCAAACAGTGTTCACGTTTCATTGTGTGGGGTGGCCAGACCACCTTTTGGGTGCTCATAACCTATTTAACTTAGTAACTTAGTTTACAAAGCTAATTCTTCACATATGTGTTCTCTTGTGATTCAGAAACACAAAGTGCTGCCCTTTAATTTATATATAGCTGATAAAAAAACTAATAATTATGTTATTCACAAAAAAAGAGACATTGCATTTGTGCCTGGCTGTATAATTTAAAAAAAGCCACTTTCTTTTACAGTGATTCATTGACAAAGAATAATGGCAGCAATAATTAAGTGTCGCTTTTAAGCCACAGAAAACACTGATTCTTGACCTAGGCTTCCAATTACTAAACAAATCTTCCGTTTTTTTTAAGTACACTTTCCAAATACACCAAAATGAAATGAAATCACTGCATACTCAAAATGAAGCTGATGTGAAGGTTCAGGAGTAAATTACAGGCGATTTGTGGTAAAATCACTTTGAAGTATCAGCCAACCAACCACTGCTGGATTTGTTCCATATTACCCTCATCATTAACAATATTACATAAAAAGGCCAAGATTCAGGACCATGTTTCGTAACATTTACTTATCAAAAGGAAGCAAATGTGTTTTACATGCAAATGAAGCAAACTGACAATAAAGGAGGCAGAAACTGCAGGGAGAAAATTGGGCCTGTGACAAATAAAACCAAAGGCGGAGAACATTCCTCCACCTGAAAACAGAAAAAAGCCAAAACGAAACTCAGACCAGCAACACTGCTGTTTCTGAGGCCAGTAAAACCACCCGAGGATGGTCTAAAGGCAAGTTTTACATCTGTTTTACATCTGTGAATAATGTGAAACATTCACATCACTCACAGATGCAAAAATAAAACAATAGAGATTGTTTTTCTTGTTCTTAGACAGGTTCAGCATTAGACACCTTAAACAGCTTTATTTTTCAACTTTATTTAGCATCTTCAGAAAGCAAAACAACGACATCCCAAAACTAAATATGCCCCAGTTAGCAAAAGAGATGATCAGTCCGTGTTTCTCTGTTAAATGAGACCTTCATATTCCCCTTCTACTTACTCTCTGCTATTACAGAAGGTGGATAATAACAAACATGGCCAAAGATTCAAATATTGAGGTCAGGAGAGCGAAAATTCATTAGACTGTCAATTTTAAACTGTTTCTGCATTTGTAAACAGTCACCAGTGCAAAAAAAACAAAAACAAAAAACAAACCCTGAACACTCTACTGTTGTCAAGCTTTTGCCAAGTCAGCACACTAATGCTACAGTCACACTACAGAAAACAGTGACTGATGACTGTGGTGCAATTAACCTGTTCCTACCCAAAGGGCTTTCGGCGCTTCCTGCTCAAAAATGGCATGTCCAAAATGAATAAAGTATTTCTCTGCAATTACAAACTCTGTGTAAATAATCTTGGCATCAAAATAATGCTAACACTTTCATTTCATAAGAGGTGTAAATATTGCAGCAGATGTTGAAGAGGCTGGAACCAGAAAAAGTAAGTAGATTTTTTCCTTGCCTAATTTTAAAAAAAAATCTTTAGCATATATATATATGCAAATATTTATGCTTCTAAAGTGAAACAGTGAAAAATAACAGCGTTTACTGCAACCATTTATAATGAACTTGCAATCTCGTCGTTTTGAAGACGGGGCCCGGGTCTGCGGTCACTGCTCATCATTTGCCTTTGGTGAATCGAGTTGGTATTGAAACAGCAGTAAGATGCAGTCTGTCTGCTATCAGCCTGCAAGGTGGCAATTACATGGAATATGTTTGTGATAATATGGCAATTAATTGGGACATTGGTGAAAACTGAAAATCTGGTGCTGTTCCTTAGCTCTCTCCACATTCAACAAACTGTTGGAGTTCATTATCTCAACAAAGGAATCTACAGACTTTATAATCCTTTGGGGAATTTGTTGATCCATTAACATCAGAGTAAATCTTGGCTCAAAGGCATATTTCATAGTCTGAATGTAATTATCTCAGCAGTGTTCACAACAGGAGACTTGAACTGTACGCGAGTCCTGGGATGAGGATTTTTGTTGTATTTAAGCGTCTGTGTTCAAGAATGTTTTTTGTGAGTTGGGGAAGAGTGGAGCAGGAGGCTGACAGACAGCTAGACCCAAACTAGAATCCTAACACAGCCCATCAGTCTTTACAAACAGCTTCCAAATAGCTTCATTTTACAGCTGGAGCTGAGAAACAATTTGGCAACTGTGTCCATTAGATTGTCGGCACTTCCATCAGCAGGAAAGTTTGGACTGCTCTGGTCACTGCTCTTCAGTGCTAAGTGCTGCACTGTCCTCTCCAGAGTTCACTTTTATTTATTTAGTTATGTATTTGCTGCTTGATCACAGTAAAGTAAATCTAATAAACTAAAGATGTGTAAACTCAAACAGAGCCAAGTAAAGTATCACCATCCACCATCTGGCATCTTCACATTTAGACTCTTAACTACCTAAATTGTGTGTGTGTGTGTGTGTGTGTGTGTGTGTGTGTGTGTGTGTGTGTGTGTCAGTGTCAGG
>VUQG01019323.1:0-15232 GCA_015106755.1 Etia nguti | reverse complement strand
TTAGATATTTGTGTCAGTGAGCAGATGAACAGGTGTACCTAATGACATTGACATATACCTATATTGTGTGTGTGTGTGTGTGTGTGTGTGTGTGTGTGTGTGTGTGTGTGTGTGTGTGTGTGAGGGGTGAATGCCAGACACTGATCACTGATTACATACATTAGATGGCTCCTGCACATGCACTTCATCAGTAGGGAATATTGCGATGACTCTCATTTTAAACACAATAATATTTGTGACAGAAACATGTTCAGAAGACCTGGAGGTGGTGGCAGGGGTGATGAAGGCAGCTCTGCCTAGGGTACATGTTAATGGTCTGGTTCTTATATTCTGCTTTTCTGCTCTACATGAGCACTCTGTACCATATGCCTCATTCACACATGGACTTTTTCCTACACCTAAGTGCTGTCTATATAATATTCACACATGTTCATGTTGCGGTGAACGCATCTGTTAGAGCCCTAACAGGGCCTCCACCTGAAATTGACCTTGTGTGGGTGTGTCCTGCCATATCTCCTGCCTTAGGGTCACCTTTTTTGTAACTATTTTGCTTCCCTGTCTCAATATTTTCAACCTGGACACCTTTTGTTACTTTTCCTCATCCCCTGGGCCTTTTTAGGAGAACCTAACAGCATCGGAGAGCAATTCAGACAATTCAGAATTCAGACTGTAAACAGAAGCAACCAGGGATTGAACCATGACCTTCTGATTGGCAGAAGACCTGCTCTACTTCCTAGTTCTTTGTTGGTTTTGGCCTCCTTGTGGGTGTGTGCTTGTGTTTTTAAATGAATAAATATAGAACATTTTGAAGCTTTCCTTTAAAAACAATTCATCTTTTTGTACAGCCGTTGTCATTGTGAACATCTGTGTTGCCGCTCACTGTCTGGCTGGAGACCACAGCAGTGTCACTGAAACATTTATTTGACACTGAGTGAACCAACCCTAAGACGTGACAGTGTTGTGGGTCCTCTGTCAATTCAGCTGTCACTTTTTGTTCTGTCGTCCCCTCTTTGCGTCCCTCTCCACACACACGCACGCACGCACACACACACAGTTATGTTTGCATTCACCTTAAAGACATTACTTTGACTTATATTAAATAGAGACTTGCTGTAATTTAAACTAGCTGTTCTCTGTGAAACGTTATGATTCAAATTATGACGGCTAGCATTTCCCCAAAAGTGAGGCAGGTCCTCACAATGTGACTGTGTAAGCAGATTTATGTCCCCACCACATAAGTGAGGCAAGTAAACACAGAAACAAACACAAAGAATCACAACTGCACACTGTGCTGTTGTAATCATGAGGATATTTGCATACTGCGCACTCATTAAAACAGTAAAACCTTGAAGGCAAACCTTAATAATCATGCTCCTTACCTCAAAATCTCTCTCTCCTGCTCACACACACACACATGTGCACAGCCAGACAGACCATCTGCAACAACACAACCTTCTGCTATTTTTGGCTGTAATTAATTCACAAAGGATGCTGTGTTTTACATCTCTTACCGATGGCCAGTGGTCACGTGACCTGACAGCACAGGCGAGAAGTGTTGGGTGCAATGGCACCGGACAGCTGGCCGCTCTGCAGGGAATGCACGTGTGTGAATTCATTGCATTGATTACTTTGTGCTGCAGCTCCTCGTGTCTGTATTTGTTTGGGAATGTCTGTATTTGCACATTCATGCGTTTGTGTGTCTGTGCACTTCAAAGAAGCTGGCCACTAGGGACATAAAGGAGCTAAGCCAACACATGTGGTTCAGTGGATTACATAAGAACAGGGAGTGATGCTGGAAGTGAAGGAGGAGATGGATGGGGAGAGAAGAGAATAAGAGAGGTTGGAGAAAAGATGGAGGCTGCTGGACAGACTGCCAGGCAAACGCTGGAAAAAATGCAATATGGAGGCAGCAATACTCCTGATTTCTCAAAGGTTCCTTTATTATATTCATGCTGTGCTTTTGTTTTCCATTGTATGCAAAGATATCACATGGACCAGAGAGCCATCTGTGTCAGGAGGGATTTGGATCAAACATCTCAGTCCATTCTGAAACACTGAAAAACCAAACACAGACAGAAAATAAAATCAGTGCCCAGAAAGCGACTTCATGTTCCTGGAATCGTTGTCATGTCTGTTAAAGAACTTTTCTGCAGCTGTCCTCACATAAATGAGACTTCTCTCATTTGTCTGAGCTGCTTTTAGTTATGCTTTAAATTTTAGTGACTTCCAGTGGTCGTGTGAATAAATGTCACCTTTAGATGTGACAAACTTTGAAAAATTGAATTTTGTCATATGTGTTAGGATTGTAAAGGTCTCTAATATTTTTTTAATCCAGGCTACAGTCTGAGGGCTTAAATCTAACTCGGAGCCAAATAACAAGCAAAATTGATGAAATAAATGGTCTCATTTCTCCATTATCATGGCTGAAAGTTAGATGTGTATGCATTACCACAATCCCACCTCCTAATGTAAACGTCCCTGTTGCTTTGAAGACGGTAGGAAGAAAAGACGAGCACAGCAACAACAACAGGGAGTCGGGCCCAAATCCTCCTGAATAAAAGCAGAATATCCCAAAAAAAGAGAAATATTTTCTCCACTTTTCTACGCCAAAAAAAGTCTTTTGTTAAAAATGAGCTTCATTTAAACTAATGAATGACTTCACATTTGGCTGCATGTTTCTTTGTGCCACAGAAAACATCAATAGTAAGAGCTCTTTATGAGAGACTAGTGCAATCGTAGACACTTCATCATACTACCAAAAGCTGTGTTGTGTTTGCGCATGGAGAATGAGGAGAGGAGAGCTGTTGTATTACATTACATAGAGTGGCTTTATTCTCTTTTCAAATTGAGATAAAATAAGCTCCTCCACTTCTCTACCCCTCTCCTCAGCAGACCCTCCAGCCAGCTGTGTGAATGTGTGTCATATTTAGTTTAAAGAGTAAACTTCAAAGAACATATGAATATATAGAATTAGTAATTAATCACTACAGTAGCTTCATATTCCTGCATAAAAAAAGGAATATTCTGGGAACTGCAGTGTCAGAAAAAGACTTTCTGACACCGCATTCAGATGAGCTTTTGTGTTATTTATTTGGAGTTATATTTTATATTAAATAAAAGAGATTTAAAAAATATGTGTGTCATTTAACCACAGTGTCAGAGGCCAAACTACAGAGTGACATTTAGCTTTACAACTCCAACAGTAAAGGCACAGTTAGTACCTGTGATCAACATTTAATCCTGTTAACAAATAAACAGTTACACAAAGCAGTTGCACATTTTTTAATACAAAACTTGAAATTGCGTGCAATTTCTAAAGGCGTTTAAGAAGTCGCTGTAATAAAATTGAACGCTATTTTAAAAAGCTAGTACCTAAACTAAGGGTACACTAGGCTTACAACCATACTGAAGACCCCTGTTACTGCAGACACCTCAAGAATAAACTGTTTCAGTCCATCTACAGGTGATAGCAGATGTAGCTCAGCTGTTTCTCCAGTTGTGCTTTTTGCTGTTATCCTTGTCACTTCTATGAAACAGTACCTGTACGAGTGATTCAAAAGGATCAACTGGATTACGCTCCTTTGTGCGAGGACGAACAAACACTGCCAGAGTCCCAGGAAATGACCTCCAGTCGATTACTCGTGTGCATGTTTCAGACTCTGTGAGGGTGGCATGAGGTCCTGATGTCCTCTAGCTGGACCTGTGCTCACATCCCAGCACCAATTCCCCACCAAGCACCACAAATGGTGTGTCCACCACTGTCACCTGTTCTCATCATCATCGGGGAAAGACTGAGCAACAGCCAACTGGTGCAAGTGTTCTTCTCCCCTTTTGATCCTTTGCGGGGATTTATCTTGAAAAGTTAAATACAAGGAACAGTGCCAATCAGTAATTAAACATGGACTCCACTGTGGTATCGTTTTATACTTTTTGGGGTTTTTTTTGTAGAGAGCATTTCTTATTCTCCCTAAAGTAGCGTGCATATCCAAGGAGGTTAGATTAACTATTAACTGTAAATTATTATGTTTTGAATACTACAAATTAGTAATCTATATACTGAACTTGAGGGTTTTGCATTACCAAATATGTTTGTGACCTTCTTAACTTTGTACTTTTTATGGTATGGGCTTCTACATGCACACCTATACAGGAGACAAAGGATGTCTCTAGCAGCCAAGCTTAAGATGCTGTTTTTCATCATCATCATCATTATTATTATTAGTATTTGTATTATTATTATTGTTATTGTCATCATTATCTATATTTTAAATTACATAAAATAAAGAATAAATTAACTGGTAACATCAAAAAAGGTCCAAAGATCATATAAAGAATAAACAAAGGTCCCCAAAGATGCGCTACAATGAATAACAATCCCAGCTGTGACCTAAAAGATGAAATTATGGCTCTCTGCTTTTCTGTAAATAAGGTACATTAATACACAGGTTATGTTGGTGATGGTGTTTTGTTGTTGTAGCAAATGTGGATTTCTGAAACTAATCTAAGGGAAACATGTTAATGTGACAGTCACAAGAATTAAAGTCCCAAGACTGTTATAAAAATATGTGTCGCGTGCCCTCAGCCGACAGATGGATAAGTGCTTGGAATGAATATTCATGTTGGTTATCTCCTGTTTCATTATCTAATCACTGGTTCCTGCTCTCATTTGTTCTGTTCCTGTTAGTTTGACTTCCTGCTTTTGGTAATTTTCTGCACTTGTTCACTGTCAGCCCTGTTATCTGTGTTGTTGTGACACCTTTCCTCTGCTCCATGCTCTCATAATGAATCAGTTGGCCTAACTTAGATATCTTAAGTAAGCTTTACTTAGTTTTTTGAGGCAATTAGTTTGTTTTTTAATGTTCTGGGAACTAATTAGATTTCACAGTGTGTACAACCAGTTAATCACTCAGCAGTATATACTGTATGGACTCCCCAGCTTCCTTTGTTCTCTGTCAGGTCATCTTGTTCATTTAGTTCCATCTGTTCAGCATTTCTCTTTGTCTCTTTTCTATTTTCACAAGTATTCTTCTTCTTCTTCTTCTTTTTTTTAAAAAAAAGCTTTTTGTGTATTTTTAACCCTTTTTTAGACTATTTTATAGACTTTACCTTTTGGCTGTTCCCCATATGGACCTTTTCCTCACTGCCTGCCTCTGTGAACAACAAAGGTTTGAATTTTTCCTGACCCTCTCTCCTGCATTCATTAAACTCTGATCCCTAATCATTCTGCTGACCTTCTGTTGTTAAGTGCAAGCAGCTCAAGTGGTCCTTACCAGTGTAATAACTGTGTAATAAACACAGTCAGCTTTTAATATTTCCTTTAGTGCCCAAACATCATATTAAGAGCCTCAATGATTTCCACATTCACTCTGCTGCCACTACAAATAAACGCTGCTGTGGTAAATCCAATAATTATGTCAACACATGTCCTTCCATCAACCCATTACTTCTCATTCATCTGTAATCTCTGTGTCTGATGATTCAGAGTCCTGGCTTGAATGAAAACTTATAACTTGTACCACTGCTCTCGTTTTCCCTTGAACTGCTCTTAAAGCCCTGCTTCTCCAGATGTCTTGATGCATGCTCAATGATCCAGGTAAGGAAACCCCAGAAAGTTAACTCTGTTCATCTGGACGTAGCGTTTTCAGTGGAGATGTAAAATTCACATGAACAGAATCAACTTTCTGGGATTTCTTCTCTGCGGCTTTTACATTTTACATTTTGACACATCAGGTCTAATCCTGCAAGGACACAAAAAAATAAATAAAAATGAAAAACCAACAGACAAACCTCCATGAAAATCGATCACCACATTTATGCTGCATGAAGAATATGTTAATGCACCCATAACCTCACAACAAAAATCTTCAGCTCCACCACTGCAGAGGCTCCAAGAAGAGAAAAACCCTGGGTTTGGTTTGCTCCAACTCATTTGAACTGCATGGTAAAATAAACAGCAGGGCTTTAGTGTGACTGCTACTGCCTTTATAGAGTTTGTAACTTGTGCTTGAGAGCAGCTTTGTATCTGTTTTTTTGTGATAAAGGCTCAGCTCACAGTAGCGCAAACAAGCTTTATTCCCATTTCAGTTTCAGAAGGAAACCCTCTCGTTCAGATTAGCTGTTTTATTCACAAAAATTAGAATCATGAAGATTATGAATGTATTGTGTTGATTATGAATAGTGAAGAATTAGAGGGTACGAGCAGAGAGAGGACGGATATCGTACCAAGAAAACTATCAGTGATTATTTTTTCTTTATTAAAATGAACTCATTTTATTTTGAAAAAGGAAGGAAGGAAGAAAGATGCATGGATAGTCATTTCCTATATTTAGTCCTTATTACAGTGAATAATAATATTTTAATTTGTTAAATGTTTGTTTTTAAACCTTCATTTTGTTGTTGTTTCTGCTCTAAGTGAAAGCTCACAGAGCAAACATTTCTTTCTCTCCTCACATTCATGCAGTTTACGCCTCAGAGCTGCTAAGCACAATCTGTCATGAAGTGTGAAGGGTCTGAGCTGCTGTGCTTTATTGAAAATCTGGCTTTTCAGGGGTTTTCTTTTGAAATTCTATTTCAAACAACTTTCTTTGTTGAAAGTTGTTTTTCTATTTCCTTTCCCTTATATTTCCAGACAGAGAAAAGATTCACAGCACAGCCCGAGGCCCTCGACCTCTCCTGTGGTTTATTATGAGGAGCAAGATGCCGGACGCTTTTCAGTTCGGGAGCGACATGACAACTTTAGTCTTTGTTCAGCAAAAAACAAGCTCTCCAAAGATTTGAACGGTCAAAGGTTTCACAGCTGTAAGCTCTAGAAGATGTGCATCATTTTATTTAATGTGCTGTTAGAGCTAATGACTTGTCATCTTAGGTACATGACGGCCCGTGACTAATTCATGTGGAAACGGAGGCCATGTTTATTACTGCAGCAGCGAACTTCAGAAAAGTGCCTGTGTGACACATTCACACCGGCAGGGACGTTTTATGCAATTCAACAAGCGACGTGTCTGGTTTCTTTTCAGATTGTCTTTTGACCACCTGTAAATGAAAATGAACTCATTGAAAGAATATCAAATTGAGAAAGCAAACAGCAGACACAACATGTTCGGAGGAAGGAAGTGAGTTTTTCCATTTGTGAAAATGTGAGAGTGTTGAAGTGTAAATTGTTTCTGTGCCTCTCCTTATTGGATTTTGGATTAGCGAGTACTAGACAAAATCAGGTGGTTAGCACTCTCACCTCACAGCACAATGCTTCTGAGCTTGAAGCCTCTGGTCAGGTGGAAATTTCTTCACAAGCCTTGACTTTGAACTGTTGGAGGAAAACCACAGTCGTGCATGTTACTGTAGGTTAATGGGCTACTAGGCTTGGTTGTGGTCTACCTTCTCCTTTATCAAAAATAGATGGTATAAAGTCTACAAGGAACCAGATGATTCATATAATTTCTATGTTTCTAAAAGCCATGACCACAGTTTTTGTCTTTTGCCAATCCTTCATGTCCTAAATGTGCCCATCTTAGACAGCTGTGGAACAACCACAAATAACCATTTGCATCACGTCATTTTTAGGTCTTCAGAGTATCTTGTGTTTGTGAAAAGAAGACAAATAAGAGACAGTGTGGAGGCTGGGAACTGATAAACTCTAATTCTTGGAAACGTGATTTTGTTTTTTGGGCCAGTGTCTGTCCTGAGGAAGTTATTGCTGGCTTTTTGGCATAGTGTAATATTCTACCATGGCCATGTGGAACAAAGACATGGAAGAATTGGCCCCTTTGGGGAGTATTTTTCAGCTCTTTTTTTAAATTATAAAGTAGGTTAACATAAACTGTTGAAAGAAGGAAAATTCAAAGTCAAGTTCCGACTAAGCCGTTCTTCTTCTTTCCCAGGATGTAAAAACAAAAACAATGACATCCTGTCAAAGCTGCCAGTGTGGCTCACTTAACGATAGTATTTACCAATATCACCCACCTTCCCAGCACAGACCGTTTAATGGATGGGCCTTTGGAAAGCTACTGTGGATTCCCTGTCTTCTACAGCCTCCTACAGCTGCACATTTAGCCTGAAGTTGGTGTCAATAGGTGATTTATGACTGTAGACGGTCTTTATTTTACCTATGTAACAAGTGAGAACAAAAAGTAAAAAGTGAGTAAAAAAACTGAATGTGTGACCCAGTGTTTTGTGGCTGTTGATTAATTTATATTCTTTGATTATTGTTATTGATGGTTTTGGTTCTCTTTATTGTTTCCTGCTTGTGTTATATTCTTAGTTTCTGGGCTTTAGGTGTCTGTTACTTTGCCTTGTCGCCATGTTCCCTCTGTCTCAACAGTCACTCTTGTCGCTATGTCTCAGCATCAAGTCAGCATCTTTGTGCACGGCTCTTGTTTCCTGTTTTACTTTACACACATACCCCATCTCGTTTTGTGTGATTACTCCCAGCTGTGTTCTCCTGCTGTGTCTCATTTGCCTCGTTACTGCCTTGTGTATTTCAGCCTTGGTATTTCCTCTGCCCATTGTTGCATCATACCCTCTTTGTGCTGTGTGTGTTTCCTCCATGTACCTTGAAATGCCTAGTTCTAGTTTTCCAGTTCCTAGTTTTAGTTCATTGTTTCTAGTTTGGTTTAGTTTTCTTGTGTCTAATGTTTGATTTTTTGTACAGCCTAACTAAAGCTGTCTGTCTGCACTTGAGTCCTACATCCTTTCTGCCACAGCACCACACATGACAGCATCACTATCACAGAAACAGAAACAGAAGATATAAGGGTGCAGTAAAGGCAGATCAAAGGCATGTAAGTGCCAGTCAGACACCCGGGCCTGGGTTTTCCCCTTAAAGCATTCTTGTTCAGACAAATTTATTCCCCTTATCTTAAAATTACATTTCAGTGTTAATTTTGTGATTCAAAATTTTATAGCACTAAATACACGAACAGCCGCTTCAGTGAGGCGCAACAAAATGAACAATGACTGCCTCTGCAATTCAATTTTATGTTCTGCAAGTCACCAGCCGTTTCCCACAAAACAGCAAGGCTCTCTTAATCTCTGGTGCCTGTAACAACAATTAGGATCCTTTAAAGTAATCCCTAAATAATAAAAAAAGTGCAGTTTACTGGTAGAATCAGAGGTATGTGTGGACTATAAATATAATGAGGTCCTTAACTGGGATTGGCTTTCATGAAATTCTTGTGGATTAGAGCTTTAAACAAAGAGCTGGGGAAAAAGGCTTGTTTTCTCTGTTTCCTGGGATCATCTACAGAAAGAACTGAAACTGTCAGAAATGGTCACCGTTTGGGAATTGAAGTCCAATTTAAAGGAGCAGGAGAACAGCTGACTGTTTGTAATGTCGCTCTTGTAATGATCTGTTATTGCATATTATTCACATGTTTGTGCCCACTTGTCTTTATGGAATATTGTATTTGTTTTTTACTTGTTATATTGTGATGTGTTGTATTTGTTGTCACTTCTGTTGCCCTCTTGGCCAGGCGTCTCTTGGAAAAGAGATTTTTACTCGCACAAATAAAGGAGAATAAAAAAATGAAATATAGAAAATCCCACCATGTGGAAATATGTTTAATTTTAAAGTACATATCCTGTAGAAAATCATTAATTCATAACAAAAGATTATTGTAGCAGTGATGGCATTTCTTTCATGAGTGCTCACTTAAGGCTGACAGTAGTGGAAAAAGGAAAACCCCTCAATGTCTCTAAATATAACTGAGAAGAGCCTCGATCATTTCACTCTTTCAAATATGTGCTTTCAGTACAATTTTTAAATGTGCTTTTAATGCCTGTCGGATTATTTGACGGGCAGCTATCATCATCACTCGGAGGCGCCCAGCTGTTTAATGATAAATAATGCTAAGGTGTCTGAAGGAGTCTTTGTATGCAGTGGGAAACATGACATCAGATGTACTCACACACAGAAATAAGTGTTCAACTCCTGTGGTGTTTGTACGTTCCCTTCTTTGTTTTGCCTGATTTAATGAGAAGAATTACAGACTCAAACTGTGACACATTTATTATGGATGAGAAGACACATAGCAGCATAATAAATTCTCTCATGAATAACTGAGGCCATCCAGATCCCACAGAGGTGAGCGAGAGTTTAGATACGGAGCCTATGTGTATATATGATACATACACATGATGAAAGAAGTTTTTGCTCAGGTTAAAAAAACCAAATCTCGACTCCTCGGTTCAAAAGGCTTCTCTGTGCAGCTTAAATATCCTAGAAGTGTGATCCTTATCGAGGGCAAGGCGAGTTCACTGAGATATATTTGGGCAAAGAATGCAGAGCCTGCGTTCGGGCTGAGAATCATGTGGGCACCCTTTACAAATACCATCTGCAGGGATGTCTTTCTGTCTTGTCTGAAGATCGCAGGTACTGTGCAAGTTTGTGTCGTCTTACTGAAACACTCAACCTTCAACGATGAGAGCTCAAATGTCCCAGGCAGTCAGATAGTTATGGTCCCTGAGTCTAAAATCCAGTGTTTTGAGTTTTGTCTGATTTCCTCTTTTTCCCTTTTATATTTCCAGGTTGTGGTTTTTACATCGATTTCTGTTCTTGGTTTCAGTTTATCCGTATTCTTGGACTCTTATGTTACGTTCCCAGGTCCAGGCTTGTCTCTGTGTTTTGTCTTGTATCCCTTCGTGTCAAGTTAGTTATAATTCCTCTGTGTTTAGCCCTTTGTTATTGCTATCCTTAGCTTTCTATCTGCATTTAATTTAATTCAATTCAATTTTATTTGAGAGCCAAATCACAACAACAGTCGCCTCAAGGCGCTTTATATTGTAAGGTAGACCCTACAATAATACATACAGAGAAAAACCCAACAATCATATGACCCCCTATGAGCAAGCACTTTGGTGACAGTCGGAAGGAAAAACTCCATTTTAACAGGAAGAAATCTCTGGCAGAACCAGGCTCAGGGAGGGGCGGGGCCATCTGCTGCGACCGGTTGGGGTGAGAGAAGGAAGACTTTTTATCTTTAGTTATCAGAATTTGATTCTCTGTTAGTGTTATTAGTATTCCAGCCCTCGTTTGTAGTTTATAAACCTTCACCTGTGTTCCCATGCCTGGTTTTTATCTGTTTTGAATCTGTGCTTCCTGTTTTGTGTTGTCAGTCTTTTGTCTCATGTGCACTGTACTTACTTTTTCTTCCCTTGTCTTTACTCTCCAGTGAGTTTCAGCTGTTTCCACCTGTTTCCTCTCCTCTTGTCATCTCATATTTATTGCCCCCTCCTCCCTTCTGCACTGTGTTCCCTTTCTTCAAGTCTTCTGATATTTCCTGTGTTTCCTAGAAGTACATTTTCCCTTGTTAGTGTTTCCAGGAGATGATTTTGAACTTGACTTAAGCAGCCAGCAATAAAGCCTTGATTTTTGTTCTACTCCTGAGTCTTGAGTTCTGTTTTTGGGTCTCAAACCTGCTTGCTACACAGCGTTACGGGAAACAAGGATACAAGGTCATAAACAGGAGATCAGGCAACATGGCAAACTTTTCAAAAAAGGAGGGAGCAGACAACAGGCAAAGAAACAATCTAGAGAAGCTAAACATCAGGAAAACAACATAAGGAATCACTGGAAGGCTTGACTACAAAGAATACAAGAAGATCTGGCAACCGGGGAGTGTAAGGCAGGAAGTCTATACACCAGAGAGGGTGACTGACTGCTAAAAAACAAATGTGAAGAACAAACCAAATGAGATTAATCAGCCAGTCATTTAATCACAAAGGAGGGAAAACTAACGGACTTGTAGGAAGCTTAACAGAGTTACAGATTAATAAAAAATAAAACATGGAAAATAAAACAGGAAATGACTTAATTCCTGACACAGAGGATCAAACAAACAAGTGGAGGCAAGAAGACTAATTAACCATGATGACAGAGACAAGGGAACACTGGAGGAGATGAGGAGGAAGAAGAAATAACTTACTCAAAATAGGAACTGAAGCTAAACAAAAACCAAGTATTTAAAACTAATGCTAGAAGTGTAAAGCCATTTTAACAAGCTTCCTGAACTTCATGGAACCAAACAGGAAGTCAAATAGTACAATAACAATAAAGGCTCACTGATAAAAACATCAAAGCAGGGATCCAAAACTCTAACATCAGAAAGTTTGCTTGGTTGAACATCATACTGCTGAGGCTGCTGATTGATGACCATAGCTCACTGGGCCAGATGACGGCCGTTCCTACTGGTTTTAGTATTTCCAAAAGAAATTCCCAGGTCATGCTGGCTGGTGTCCTACTTGGGCTTCAGGTCTTTTCGCTGTCCCTCGGTAGTCCTCATCATGTCATCAACCCACTTTGTTATGATGTGGGGGTGAATTTACCACACTGCTTGAATGTTTGGTTTCTGGGTTGTATCATGGTGCACGTTGCTGGCTTTTCAGGGGTGTAGATAAAAAGATTATTTAACCTCTCAGGTCTATGTAAGCCTACCCTAACCCCCAGCACTGAGCGTTTTGTGAAAAACACAACACAAAATTTTCCGACCCAAACTTGTGGTGTAACATGTACACATACTGAAAATTTTGTTTTTTGTGAAAAAATTCATCCTCAAAAAACTCAAAAAAAATTTTTCCTGATGTTTCTGAACAAGAACTGGGGATTCTGTAACAGAGAAATCCTTTCAGAGAGCTGACTGACCCGGAGCAGCAGCTGGTTGTGCGTCTGAGGTAAACAGGATTTTTTCCTTTTTTTATATCATTTTATTTTCAGCACTGGTCCATGTTTTGAACTACGAGCGCTGTACTGCCAGATTATGATTTTGAGATCTGTTTATTCACATTTGAAAAATCTGAAAAAAAATTCGAGCATGATAAAAAAAATACGTGAGGCAAATTTGTCCTATGAAATCATGCGTTTGGTGTGAACGGCTGCATTAATGAATTTTACCCTTGTGGTATGCAAAGGCCTTAAACTCTTATCCCTAACCTTGGTTAGCAGATGACTTGTATTTTTTGGCCTTTAAAATACATGAAAACATGTCGCACAAAAGTTGACACACAACTAAAAATGTGTCCTGTGTTTAGATTTTTCCATGCGACAGAAACTGTGATGAGATAATGGAGGAAACTGTTGTTAGGCATCTGATTCTGAAAGGAGCTCATTTCTCAAGTTTCTATAATTGTGTCTTTACAACTGACAAAAACGACAAACTGTTTCTAATCACAGTTCTTGGGGTTTCTACTTTATACTTCTGTTATTATATTTTGAGAAACGTCTATGTAACATGCAGAGTAGCAGCAGTACTTGCAAAACTGTAACTGTCCTGTTACACCTCCATGAACAACTAACTTGTGGCTATTGTCTTTTTTTTCTGAAGGAAACAATCAATCACATCCACTTTATGGACCCAGTTGGCTGAGTGTGCAAAGCTTTCAGAGTAAAGCAGTGTTTGCTCTTCTCTCTGGAGTTCTCGGAGAGACGCTGGACATGCAGTGTTTAGAGCAGGTGGAGGCCTTGGCTCAACTTTTGTTTGTGATTATGAGGAACAGCTACAAACAATTTTACCTTCAGATGTTGTCAAATATACTCAGAGGTGAGAAGTGGAGGATCAAAGCATAAAAAATAACCCAGAGAAAAACCAAATTAAAGTATGTGAACTTTGACTCGATGTCACTATTTGTTCTGGCCGTGCATTATACACTCAGCAGACTCTACAGGTTATTTGGTAGTTTTCCTCCAATTTGCATCTCATCAGCTGTGTAATATTTTGGTCTTTGTCTGCACATCACGTAGTGGAACTGCGGGTGAGTTTCATATTTTGAATATTGCCACTAATGAGCCCCTGAGAGCTGTACAAAAGAAAACATGAAACATGGTCATTATGAACTCCTTCTCCTCATCATGAATTGCTTTGCAGAAGCTTTCATCCAGCAGAGAGGCAGGTAATCACATGTGATTTGTTTGAACGTGTTTGATGGTCTATTCATATGTAAATGAGCATTTTAGGAAAGGAAGGAGAAACTCTAACAGTCCGCTGCAGGGCTCAAACATGCTGAAGGTATAGTTTTCAGCCAAGAAGCCATTCTGAGGCTTTTTACGGCAGAAGTTGATTCATTCAGCACTAAATGGCATCTTGTGCAGTTTAAAAGAACCCCTAAAACTTAAAACCATTTTCTATTTGAGGATGGGTGGATTTGATGGAGGTTTTATTTTGCCGATTGTGACCTTTTCCCAACTGCCTCTAGCCCCCGGTCAATTAATCGAAGCCTCCCTTATTGTGCTCAACGACTTCTGGTGCTCCTGGCGTTCCTTTGATTTCTTGTCCAGGTCTTTGAGGACCAGGAGCTAATATTTGCTGTGGGGCTTTAATCCACCATTTCCACATACCTGGATTGTTTTACATCAATCCAGCCATCCAGCCAGGTCTAGAATGCAGTCTAAGCAGAGAAGTCCAGGCCCCCTTTTCCCAAGTGGATCTGCCTGAAACACTTCATCTAGGAGGTGCTAATGGGGCATCCTTGTCTGCTGGCTGAACCACCTCAACTGTCTCCTTTTGATGTGGAAGAGTAGCCTCTCTACTATGAGCTATTCCCAAATGACTGAGCTGCTCAGTCTGAGCCCAGACGCCCTTCAGAGGAAGGTCATCTCTGCTGCTTTGTGTCCACCATCTCATTTTTCTGGTTCCTACCCACAGCCCGTAGCCATCGGTGATGGTAGAGATGTAGATCTATCAATTAATAAAAATTAAGTGAAAATAACTAAAGGAATTGTTATGTTGCAACCAGATAATGTACTTTAGTGGTTCAAATTGATCAAATTACTGAAATCCTGGCAGTGAATCTGGATTGTTCTGCTTTTAGATGAGTCCAGCCTTTCAGCTGCTCATGCAGTGGTTTGCACGTGCACACCAGTGACAGTCACAGGGCCTTTTTATTTAAAAGGAAACATTGGACTCAAAAACAAGTTATAGAAATTTAAGAACAGGCTGTGATCTGACACACTGTTTTACACAGAGCTTTGTTGTAGCTTATTCACAACCAGTTGGTAATGATTAATCACATTAATAATCAAATTATTATATTCATAGTAAATCATTCATTGCATTGGAACGGAATTAATTCACATCATAGAGATGAATTTGTATCTAAGATTGAAGTATCTTCCACCTACACTTAAACGTGTATATCTAAATAGGGATGGGTATCGTTTAGGTTTTATCCGATACCGGTGCCAAACCGGTACTTTTGAAACGGTGCCGGTGCTTAAACGGTGCTCGAACCGGTGCTTAAAGAATGG
>VUQG01019322.1:15133-34534 GCA_015106755.1 Etia nguti | reverse complement strand
TAGATAGATAGATAGATAGATAGATAGATAGATAGATAGATAGATAGATAGATAGATAGATAGATAGATAGATAGATAGATAGATAGATAGATAGATAGATAGATAGATAGATAGATAGATAGATAGATAGATAGATAGATAGATAGATAGATAGATGCTTTACAGCTATAGAGCTGGCTGGATGTGATACTGAATTTCTTACTGCATATATATGTGCCTTTGTTCTCTGGAACACAAGAGGTCTTATTTGATGCCTCTCAGCATCCTGGCTAATATTCCACTGCCTCCAAGTCCTCCACCCGCTGATGCCTGGTGTCAACCAAAGGACACTCCAGCTTCTAATCTCTTTTCTGTAATCACCCTTTACATCTTATTCAGCTTTTCTAAGTCCCCAGGGGCACCTAACAAGAAACTCCCTGAGCTGAGTGCTTTTAAAAAGGCTCCATAATAGAAATAGTGAAAAATGGGGGTTAAGAAAGTTATAAACGTGAACACATTAGAAAGAAACGTTCTTGTGTTACATGGGACCTCAAGCTCAGATGCGCGCAGTGTACTGTAATTTTGGTTCACAGCAGACGTGTAGACTCATATATTTGTCCATCGGCAGCAGCACAAAATTACAGGTCTCCTGTTTCTCGTGACTGTTTGGAGTATTTTATGGAGAAGTCTTTTAATGAGGGCTAAGAATTGCTGTCCTCTAAAATATTATTTTCTAGTGAGTCAGCATGGGTTCTTCGAGTCACTCCCATTTGCAGCTATTGACTCCAAAATGAATGGTTACAATTAAATAATCCTCAGTTATTTCTGTAGCCCACAACTGAGGAGTGTTTCCAATAAACAGAAAAAGTCCATATTTCAAATCTCTTGCAATAAATGACAGACATCTTTTACATATGAACATTACACCCCCATTGAAGGATAAATTTTGACTAACCACTTTAACCTTTTTCACCAGCCAGAGAACAGGCTACCATGTGGCTGTTTTTTATAGCTCACTAAATCTGGGAATTTTTTCAGTCCAATATTTGTGATTTGTTTGTATTATTTACTTTGATTGGTTTCTTAGCAGTTTTGGCAAAACCCCTCTTTTTTGCCTGTTGATGAATTTGTTGGGGGGGGGTTTGGTTTATTTTTGAAAGATAGCTCTATTTTGTTTGTTGTCATAGTGACTGATGCTGCTTATTAACATGATGCCTTTTACAATATTTTTCCTGGGAAATAGTGACGGCGCACAAGCTCAGCACACATGAATGATTCATGCAATTATAGGTCTACTTTGAGGGAAATGAATAGCGTAATGATCAGCTACCTCTCCAGTGAGCCCCTCATCTTGTAATGAAACTGCAGTTTCATGAAGCAGTTGAATGATATTGTGGACCGCCATGAGAGCCACCTTTTTAACCAACAGTAGAGGAATGCATGGTGGGAAATGACAGCTTTCAGATAAAGATAAAAATAAAAATAAAGAAAAAGTGAATTGCCAACCAACAAATAACTGACTGCAGTGTCATTCTCTCAGACAGATGAAAAAAACTAAATACTTTGAAAGCTGTGTGGTTTTAGATTCTCTGAGCAAAACTGTGTTTTCTGTCTAAATGAATTACCAGAAATACATAAAGCAAAAAGTACAGGTTGTAAAACAGCATCCTTGGAAGCATAGAGGCAGTTCTCTCTTGTTCTCACTGAGTCACTGCTCTTATTTTTGGCTTTAACCTCCGAGCTTATTGCTGTATCGTCTCTTTCTGTTTCTCAAATTCACACCATTTTTTCCCAGCCATCTTAACTTTTAACACCCCTGCTCGTCTCTTATTAAGTCTCTATCTCACAATCCTAAACTTTCACATGATTTTTTTTTACAGTGTTTGTTTTCTTCTGCTGGAACCCCTATTGCCTCCACTTCACCAGCAGCTCATTTCAGCTCTGTGCACCGCAGCCAAGGGTGCATGCCTATCTCTAATACTTGCTTTGCCCTCCTCCTGTTCACCAGAAGTGCAGCTTACATTGTAATTATTTAACCAATAACAGCACAAAGGTCACATTCCAGCAGCTAGCCTCGTCCAGCCTCTTATTATATTGCTCTGTGTCCAAATGCTATCTTATCAGTTCAAAGGGGTATTAAAGAGGAGTGATGAGCAAACATGGCTGTATCTTGTGGTTCACTTGTGGGTTTAATTTAAAAGTAAGTTAGTTAAAAACAGTCAACAAACAACAAAAATCTTGTAGCTCAAACATTTTGCTTTCATTTACCTTTAGAATAGATCTACAAAACTAAACTGAATCTAAATTAAATTGATTCTGATACTCTTAAAAAGACACTGTGACACATTCATTTCAAATCATTTTACCCTCAGTCCAACCCATTACAAAGTTTAAGCACTACATCTATTTAAATTATGGCTAAATGCTTTCTACAAAACATTGGGAATGTGTACAAAAAACAGATTTTTCACTTATGTACTGCCACAAAAAACATGACACCTAAAATTTGATCACCATTGTAAACATACAGTAGCTAGGCCAATATGGTAAAACAAACAGAAAAAAGAAGGAGCATGAGGCAAAGATTCAACTAATGGAATCTATTCTACTGTGTGCTGGGTCTTACCCATCACTCTCAAATGCTCCTGCTGTTTATCAAGCTAAGTGACTAAATTACTTCTTACTTTCTTAATGCGTTAATCATGTTTTGTTACTTTAGGGCAAGTTTAAGTTGAATTTAGGAACATTAGGGTGCCAGTAAAACAGTGAGAGTGGCCCTTTTTTGCTCCCACACCTACAGATGATCTCTGTTAGTCTTTGTGCAGTATGTTATTTCATGTATCCTCAAATAAATTTACAATCCCTTTGTGGACAAACCACTTAACGCTCAGTTGCTCAGCTTGATATATGGGTAGATGGTTCCTACTACAAGCTGTGGGGGTGGAGGAGGAGTTGTTATGCTAGAGTGGATACTGTAAAACACAAATACAGTACAGAAACAGAAAAAAAATCTGAATTTAGAGTTCCTTTGTGTTCTTTCTGATCTGATGGCTCTTACTACTTCAGAAATAATTCTTGTTCACACTCCCATCTGCGTTTCTAACCAGACAAAGGGAAAGAGAGGGAGAGAGACTGCGTTGTATTCTGCCCTAAAAGGAGAGAGCAGAAGCACCAGTTGGCAGTTGTCACTTGTAACTGAGGCTGAAACCACACAGTGTTCTCCATCTGAGGGGATGGGATTTAGAGGTTGCCAGATTCGCTCTGCACTTTCCAGTACTCTGGCAACCCAAAGCAACCATCTAACAGAAATGTGGGAAGCGACTGACATTTCAGATTTTCCTTGGTTTTAACCTCCAACCACCCCTGACCTCCCCGTCTCCCACCCCACTCCTTCATTAAATGTTTAGATGGATGATCTTTTTTCTGCTATGTTGACAGAAACTTGTTGTTCCTGACCTTCACTTGAGGTCAGTTCATACATCCTCACATACCAAGTCAAAAACGATGATCATTTTCCAACTCACGAAGCGCACCAATGCACAATATCGACCCAAGAATACCATTTGAAAAGGTCACTGTTTGACTCACTGTATGTACAAGCCTCACTGATTTTGACATAGGTGAAGTGACTCGATCATTTTAACTCTTGTAAACCCGTCACTTGTCACTGTGACCCGACGGTGCCAGGCAGAACAGACCAATCACAAATAGGAGCAACATGTTTTTCTGGATGAAAGGCAATAAATGACCCAAGTCATACAAAAAAAAAAAAAACTGTCAAGGTTTTCGAACTCAATTTTCTTAATGAGCCTCAGAGCAGAACTCATAAGCTGCCTCTTATAAGGTTCAAAGCAGTGACGACTGATTAGAAAGCTCAGCATTTCCTGATATCCAATTATTCTGAACCTTAAAATTCCAATGAGGTCACCCTTCATGGAAAATATGCTTAATGTACACTGTGTCACATGAACACAACTCACAGATGCCACACAGCTAGCTCGCTAGTGGTAAGCTACTATTCAGCTGGTACAACAGCTGTGTACATAGTATTTCTTCAAAAATTCGCTTTCTTTTCTTTTCTGCGATGTTTTGCTGCCCTAAATATAACCATTCCCCCAACTGAAAGGGTGTGATTACAGGTCAATTTATGGTTTAAACACACCAGTCTTCCGGTGAAGGTAGTCTCATGTTTCCATACCTGCTGATGCTGAGTGTAAGCTGCTGAGTGCAGGTTTTGATCTTGTTCTGAGCCTCCATGTGAGTCATGTGTTCTGTCGCGTCACCGTTGATAGCCAGAATGGTGTCGCCTGGACACAGGTCACCTTGGGCCGCCTTGCTGCCAGGTGTCACCTAACAATATTCACACATACCGGATATGCACAGACACACACAACAATCCAAGCACACCCAAGAAAAGAGGAAAAAAAAAAAAGAGCCATTATAAGTGGTTTCAAATTGTTGGTGAGAAAAAGAAAAAAGAAAAAGAGAATTAGCCTGGGAGTGTCAGCACAGAGAAGTCCTCCTTTGATTTATGTCACAGTGCCTGGGGACTCCAGGTTTACACTGTCAAAAGGCTTCAACAATGACACAAGCGAATGGTCTTCTCAGTTTTAAAGGTGGTGAAATACCTGGAAGGAAGGGTAACACTTTATATACCTGGCCTTTTGAAATTCAGTAAATCCATATCAGGGGGTTTCATCAGAAAAGTTACTAAGCCGTGTGTGTGGGTTGGGGGGATTTAATTAACTCCAGTTATGTAGCACTATCCATGCAATATAACCCCACCTATGTGCACAAGAGGAAACAGTGGAGCTGTGCCTATGCTGTGAAGAAAATCAAATGGGTAAGAGCATTTGATTTGGTTCTTTATTCCCCCTTATTATTCTTTTTTATATGTGTAGAATGGTTAAACAGCAAGCCAATAAGCAGATAATTCAGTATATGCTACATTAACTAACCTAATGGTTGTAGCTTTTGCCAAAAAGAAAAAAAAAAAGACATTTCCAATACCTCACTGAGGTTATGCATGTGTAATTTTATAATCAGCTGAAGTTGAAACAGTGAATAGTTTTCAGTCTGGGGAGTATGTTACTTTTGAACTGGGCTTGCACATGAACCTTGAACAACAATGCATCTGTGTAATGTTAGACTCATTTCCAGGCATCTGTGCAATAAGTTCTTTATATGATTAATACATTTCCTTTTGTCTTTTTTATTTCTGCACAGCATGTCCCCACCTCTTTAATGCAGATTTTCTTTCAAGAGTTAGAGAGAACAGGTTCTTCTCTGTGATCTCTCATTCCTAAAAACTCTCCTGGTCAGTGGGTATTTTAGCCCCAATGGAGGGTAAGGGGGAGGGCAATCACATGTGATATCAATTTTCCGTTATTACACATACACAAACATGTGCCTCTGACTGATCATATGGTTTTGTCTGACATTAATAAGAAGAAACTGCAGCTTATTTCCTCCATAGTAAAACAAGTCACTGTCATCTGGCAGGCTGCAGAGCAAAAAAGTCTTTCATAGCAGTGAAACAAAAATGATAATGGAAAGTGAACAGTTGTCATCATGTCTCTGGACTTTTTTGCATGTGTAATGTGCTGTGAAGCAGTGACCTGCATGGCTATTAGTTTGTCTGTATTTTCCCAGCCATTAAATGTGAGATTCCTGCAGCTGGATGATGATGATGATTTGTGTAGTTGCACCATTTTGGGGGGAATATTAAGCAATAATATGTTACATTTTTATATCATCTGGACTTGCTTTTTCCAGTTGATCACAAGGGCTGTACTCAACCAAGCAAAATCTTGGTTGACTGAAATCAGTATTCCTCTTAAACCAAAAGATTGGTCCCTGGAGGGGGTGGAGAAATGGTCTGTTTCCTCTAAATTAACTACAAGAAAAAAGCTACAGTGCATGACTGCACACTAGCCTGCTAGCCCTATTATCCTAAAGAAATTATGAGGCAACCTAAAAAGCAGAACCCTGCTTTTCATTTATCAGGATAAGAAGATAAGGGAACTGATGGTTTTGGAGAGCATCCTGTTATTACTCCTGTGCATCAAGGGTCTGTGACTAATCTTTTTTTCATCATGCGAGCTGGTAAGTGCATCACTCTTTGAGCTCATTCATCTTCATACCAGACCACTCACTGCCTAACTCCACACCCTCTTATAATGTCTACTGCATTGACAGCTAAACCTTAAGATATATTGTCTCTGGAGGCTTAGAAACCGTGATCCAACACATTTTCACAAGCACTTTTCAGTAATCTAATTAAAGCTAAATAAAGATATGATTGGTTGAAAGTCTGGAAAAATAAACAGAATCCAAAGAGAGCTGCATATAAAAGAGAAGCAGACTCACTAACTGGGAGGAGCATTTCAAGAGCAAAGGCATACAAGTTCATGCTCCACGAAGCACTAATAGCTGAGTCGTGTGGTTCAAATGCGAAATTCCTAATTTACAGCCTCTGACCGCCCAATGTCCCTGACTCAGTTCCGGTAAACTGAGAAGTCACTGTGGGGAGTATGAGTAGGTTTGTGTGTTTCGGTGAGTCCCTGGGAAATGCAAACCCACCTAAGCTTGCACTGTTTATAAGCTGCTTCTTGTAGAAGCCTGGCATAAACAACTGAGCAAGTGTAATCTAAGTTCTGTAAATTCAAGATATATCCTTTCAAAGGAGCAGAAGCACAAACAAAGCTTTTCTTGGAGTTGGAAACATAATGGATTCTTGTTTGTCACTGCCTGTTTTCACAGACACTAACTGGAGGTTACAGTTTGCCCCTGTCATTTAGCGCAACCTCCCCTGTGAGAATGCATGTCAGATGTTTGTGTGTGTCTTTGCTTTATGTCTGGATTGTGTCATACTGGAATGAGGGTCATGCAATAGCAACAGAGTAACGTCACCCCAGCGTCAGGCCATGCAGCATAGTGAATGAATTACTCAAATACATTTACTAGTACACCTACAAACAAATACATATAGTAGTATGCCAAGCACCACAACAGCATGACTATGGAGTGACTAGCTGTTATACAGTTCACACATACGCATAATGTGCTATATTTACTCTGTGTGTACAGTGTGATGTAATTACTTAGATCTACAGAGCTTTAAAGTTTACAAGATTGGGAAACAGCTTTTAAAAAACAAATGGATATTTTGTTTATCTGTGTCATATCATTGTGGTCTTCTTACTCACAACAGCATACCACAAGTTAAGTGATCCATTTCCTATTGCTCCATATGTTGGCAGAAATAACAATAAAAAAATGTAAATCAAGGATGAAAACCGTCAGTCTCCTCAAAAATGATGTGGCCAAATTTGTTGTGAACAATGAAACGCGGTTTCTTGTACAATCTGGAGGGGAAGAAAAGACATAATTTAAACAAAATGACCTGACTTAGAGGCTTTATATCATTCGGTGCGAATTCAAATCTTATTTTCACCCAGTAAACCTACTTTCCTGTCCCACAGATATGTAAGGATTTTATTAAAAACAACGGCAATAGTGCCGTTTTCTTAGCTGCTAGAGTTTAGTTTCCGGAGATTATGCTAAATGCGTCAATTAACTATCATATAGGCTTTAGAAAGTTGGGTGAAGCCACCAGAAAGTAGAGTGTTTGACATATGGATCAAATGCAGGACTTTCACCCAGGAGACTGAGGTTTATATTGCAAGTGAGACCAAAAATCTGTGTTGACATGCTAACATGATCTGGACTTTTTCTTTATTATCATTTTTACTTTTCTTTCACAAGTTTGTAACTTATAGGCAACAAAACCACTTGGTTACATTTAAAAAGAAACCACAACACTGACCAACTGTGAGAACCTTTCTGGTAGAGAATAACGTCACAGCCACATGAGTTACCTACAATGCTATCATCCTTACAGGGGAAAGCTGAGCTGAGAAAAAACTGTTATGACCTTAATGGATTACTTTGACATGTGCTGTTACAATGAGGCTAGTGGTGAAACCAAGCCTACGAAAATCTGCAATATCTTAACACAGCTCTTTCTGTACGGTAATACTTGCGTGGGGCTGTTAACGATGCATGGCTACCCACTACCCAGGTAGTGAATGAACTGGAAATACATCAAATTGCTATTTGATTGAATCAAAATAAAGTAATCGTATTTTTTTTCCTCAGTATGTTTCTTTATCATCTGTAAAGAACAACTTAGATTTAAACTAAAAAAGTGGTACGATGGATGTCAAGTAGAGAGAAACATGACACTTGTTATTGCGGCAAGGTCACTTAAGGTGTTCAAGCATAAGACAGGCAGTCATAATGGAAGCGAAGCATCAACAGTGCATAAAGAAACTTTAGCAACTGGTTATTAGGCAATCTAAACATTCATCCCCATTCCCGTAAGAAGCTACTCCACAAACAGTGACACAGTTAAATGCTAACAGATACAGCGGTTAGCAAATGACAGCCTCATGTCACACAGAGTCATCATGTGGCACGCTGAGGTTTGGTGAGTATGCTGGAGTGTGGTTTCGCTGTGGACGTGTACTCGAGAGAAGCAGTGAGGCTGAGAACACAGGAAAGAAAAGAGCAAATGTGTAAATGTTTGATTATGTGTGTTTGCACATTACGCGCTGCATGTGCTGCATCGAAACTCACTCAAGTGTGACATCGGCTTCATGATGAAGTAATCTGACAGGTTATGACGTTATTTTTGATTTTTTGTTTTCTCAAGGTAACACAGAGACTTTAAATGTCCTTTGGTGTTTGTCTTAGTTCCTGAAAAGTACATATTTGCCCCGTAGTGATACTTAAAGCTGCAGTACGCAAAACTGTTTGGAGTGAGTGGGTGTCACAAATAATACCCTTTTATCATATTCTGATTCAAGTTCAGTCTTTGGAAAATTTACCTTGGCCAACCACAAGTCTTTTCAGACCAGGTAGTAGAATAAAGAAGTAGAATAAAGATTCACAGATAATAAGGTGTGATGGCCTACAGGAACCTGCAGGATTACTGACCAGAGAGCTAGTACACAGACAATAGTTTACATAAGACTGTTGTATTGTTCCACCAACTTTTAAAGAGCTGTGTAATTAAGATGTGACTCAGGATGAATTACAGCTATTTAAATACTGCTAAAGCAACAGTTGTTTATTCTGGGAAGTTTTAACCAGAGCTTTCTCTCTAAATGTCTCCTCACCTGCAAATCACCAGATCAACACTAAAATGAGAAGAGCCCGTCATTTTCAAATGTTATACTCGTGTATAAACTCCACAGAGAGACTTTGTGCTGGGTGGGAGCGCCCAGTTGCACATCTTAGCAACAGAGACAATAATTTTTGGCAATGTCTCGGGCCTTTGTTTTCTTGTTGGACCTGTGATAAGAACCATGGTTATGACCTTGAAAAGCCAATACATCGCCTGGAGTGTGAGGTTCCAACTGCTTTGTGTTATTCACACTCAAACAAAGAGGCACAATCTGCCAAGACCAATAAGCAACACTGAAGTTGATGATTAAAGATGTAAGGTCAGACTTAAATGAGAACCCAAGTAAATGGGAGAGCCCTGTTTAAGTAATTACAGTTTGTAATGCATTCAAGTGCATCTAGAATGGCAGAGATATTCAAGTCAATCTAATTTGTAATCAGATTAGCAGAATAACTGACTGTTTTGTCTTCTGTTTTTTTGCACATGTGCTGTGATTTCCCTGAAACTTCCTTTCACCATGTGATGCTTGAACATGTTGTACAAGATCATGAGCCCACCAGAAGATTCTTTTGCAATTTTCACAGCAAATACACTGAAACAAACATGTTTTCTGAGAATATGAGCAGTCACCCAATTATTTCACCCTAGAGAACACTTGAAGTCTAACTGCAGCATGGATATCATAATAACAACAATCACTGAAAGCCACTTTCATACATCAGATAACCAGATGAACAGGAAAAACTAAGAAACCACCCAAGGACTTTCATTGTTCATTCTGCCCTATACTGTTTCAAGAGCTCAGCAGCTTCACTGACAACAGGAAGTTCTTCAAGGGTACCCATCTGTTATATTTCGCTCAGTTTGTTGTGGAAATGCAGCATCTGTAATTCTAGTCTAGAGAGAAAAAAAAAAGGCCACCAGACAGCAGCTTGAAGCTGATTATTATACACAGCAGTGTCCGAGAAATAACCCATGTGGCTGTAGGTCACATGTCCTGTCTCTGCTATATGACAGATGTACAGTGAAAGTTCAGAGAGTGCAGATGTCGTTGAGGTTGTGTGATATATACCTGCAATGCACAGAAATTGCACTTACTCTTAATTCATTTTCAGTAATTCCAGTGCCCTAATACAAGCAGAATAACAATTGTGGGATGACATGACCTGGTTGAGTTATGTAGTCCACTGAGACTAAATATGTACTCGATCATATTCCAGAAAAAACAGCTGATTAGAGGATTGTGATAGTGTTGCATAACTTGAGCAATGACGCATGGTATGACTGATTTTGTCTTTATGCCCCTTATCTTGTGTCCTTCAAACACCAGCCACAAAGACAGAAAGTGACTAGCTGCAGTTCATATTAGTTTTCCTGAGAGTGGACTCTGATCTAAAACCAACTCTAACCCATCTTTGACAGTCAGAATATGTCATTTTTATTGGTATTATAATCTTATCCCAGTCAGGAACAAATGAAATAATCATCAGAAACTTTTTGTCCAAAAATAGGGTTTAAGGCTGGATTAGGGTTATGGTTGCCTAACTTTAACCTATAAAGGCTTAGACATTAGAAGATTAAAGAGTCTTAACTTGGATATCTGTATTTTTGTGACAACTGTAAGAAGAATTTGATGTGTGAATAACTGGCCTTGACATTCATAAACAAAAACTAAATCCCTACTATGACTGGTCTGAAAACTGGTCTGAGCAACTCTCTTGCAGAGGCCATGCAGCAGGTTGAGCAAAAAAAAGGAACGCAGGGACACTGTGCACTGCTTGGATCATTATTCACCCAACGCTCGGTTGTGAATTCCTGTCCAGGAAGGTGACTGTTTTCCAGCTGGCAAATCTGACAAGTGTCCTGCGTCACCTTCTGTCTGGAAGTAACTTTAACAAAAGGGCTAATATCACAGCTTCCACATTCAACATGTTGTCTTTAAATGCGTCTACAGTGATATCAAGGAATGTTTTTTCAGCTATTTAATGTCTCTCATCCACACCAAGCCATTTGACAACCAGACCCACCATGTCTACACATGCCATCTGGGCAAATGTTTCTAGAGTCAAATAAACATATCCCATTAACAAGCTGAAGTCCTAAAGGGCTGGCAGGGGACTAATCGGCTTATCCAGGAAGATTATCACCTTACGCAAAGACCCAGCTGCTGCCATCATAACTTGCTTTCTGGTATTTACAACTTTCAGTGTCCAGGTGTTGCATGACATTCACTTTTATATTTACTGAAAGACATCAGATGAGGGGAGGGCTGTGTAAAATATCCTAACACTTAAAAACTGCTAATATTTAGTTCTCATCTTCGGCCTTCTTTTCTTTTCTTGGAAAGCCGACACACTAAGAACAATCTGAGTAGTCTAGTCTGTGTAATGCTTACATGGTGCTTAAATACCCTCCAAGGAGGCATTCTAGTTACTGTACTACATGAAGTATCTTTCTCTGACACACGCAAACATGCTCTTCCTCTATAACTCTTCTGCATCACCATTCAGTGCATTCAAATTGCTGTCTTGGGCATGCACCGTCCAGCAAGAATGCAACAAGTATGTGATGAACGGCAGGTTTACGAGATACTCCTGCACATCAGCAACAATGAATCACTTCACACACAAGATCCCAACCAGAGAATCAGTGTCACATATTTTCTGGTTTGAATTTGAAGGATCAAGTTCTGTTATTAAAACACATTTTTGTGCTAATGTTTTAAAGCCAGTGTCAATTGGACATTGAAGGGGTTTGTAATGACCGGCAAGAAGCAAATAAAGGTCTTTAAGTGGCGGTGTAATGACGAGACTTTCAGCCAAATCACATTGTATTTAGGCCTCTGATATGACATATTTGGCTAAATATCCTTACATCTCAGCAGCTGCTTCCTTGTCTAAATATCAAGCCAAGATTTTGGAGTTATTCAAAAATCCCCTATTACTGTTGCTGCAGCTCTTCCATGTGAGCACTGTTTTTTATTGCCATCTCTGCTATGTAACTGTCTGTAAAATATAACCTGTAATTAATTTTACTGATGCCATCACCACAGAGTTATGAAACTCTTTCACAACGCATGCCATGCTTTTTACACTGGCACCCACACATACACGCACAGATTAATCTGGTGAGAAATTGTGTGATTAATTACACTGAAACCACAACTTGCTTGCTGAACAAATTATTTAAGAAGTTAGGCATGCATCGGAAAGCCTGAGATGCCATTGAAATATTCTAAACAACTCAAGGAGGTTGCAACAGGCTTGTTAACTCTCATCCTTTCCAAATGAATTATTGCCTTGGCCACTATACTAGTTTGAAAAGAGACAAATGGAAACATAAAGATCAGCGCTAGTGCTCTGTCTACAGTAAGCTTGATGATTCCCGAAGATATGATATATTTAATATATATGCTGATATCATGATTGATGTCGATTTTTTTTTAAGCTGCAGTGTTCAACTACCTTTTAAGGTTGTTTGCAGAATCGAAAGTGTCAAGTTAGCAAGTAAATCTCTCGAGGTTTTACGACACCCTCTGAGTCAAAGCATGCCACATCATTGTATTACAACTTTTTTTAAAATAATATTTTATTAGGTTTAAAAAGGGCGCTATGGATCACCTTCTGGAGTTCATCTTCTTCTCTCAAAGTCGTTTATTAGCCGTCATAAATCTAAAAGCTGAACCTCTTGTCTGAGGTGCTGCAGGTCTTTAGTTAAAGGGTCGGTTTAGGCCTGGTGGTACAGCTGAGCACAACACCTGGAATCCCTCAGCAACACCAATGAGCTCTGATGAAAAACAAATGTCAGCGCCTCCCCTCCGTCCCTTCTGTAAGGCCTGCAGCAGGACCGGGCTGTGTTTATCCTGGCCGGGATGAACCTTTGGCTACTGCCAGATCCACTGCCAAGCACACTGACTCCTGACCCATATTGTGAGGGTCAGGGAAGTTCATGAGGTTTTGTGATTACTACTATCAGTACATCTACTAGTTCTAGTACTACTATGAATAATATTAATAGTGATTAATTAAGATTAATTAATATAGTGTAATAATATATATTTTAAAACTAATACAAATGGCATTTCTTTAAAAATATAGGTTAATAAAAGAAAAAAACTACAACCAGTTGAGCTGAGTTGAGTTGTTGCCAGGTTATCCAAATGTAGAATACATGACATTTATAAGTATTAAGTATTTAAGTCACTGAGTTTATATTACTATGAAGGATAGCTTCACTAGCATTAGTTATCATTAATTTTCTTCAAATTATAAAATACTTTTTGCTAAACTATATAAATATATCCCTGTGTTGTGTCGTTCTGCTTATGTTGAGACTGATGATTTTGAACGTCGATAAGTGTTGCTCGTCCAACTGCAATGACTCACTAAACCGTACTGGCAATTTCAGCTGCCAGAAATTAGACGCCCCCATCTGTCTGCTTTGAGAGTAAAGCTCCCGTTTATACACTGGCGTTAGGGATAGCAGACCTCTGAGACCTGTTACGATTAATTCATTGAGCAACTTCCAACCTGACTCAATTTATAGATATTCATTTATTTATTTATTTTTTCCTACTTCACTTAAAGAAGCCAAATATCCTCTGTCTGTTCCCGCAGCTCAATGAATGGATACACACGCAGACGCAAGAGACGACAAAGTTATTACCTACCCTGGAGACAGTTAACGGGGTGCTGAAATCCCGTCCTCCAACCAGCCGAAAACCCCACGGTGAGGGTCCCTTGAGCGTCACGGTCTGGGTCATGATTGCCAAAAAGACTTTGAGAGAATAACAGATAAATGATAGGCAGGCTGAGAAGGGGAAGTGTCCGTGGTTCCTCGATATACGGATGAAAACAGGGAACGTGAACTAGCCACAGTCCTATGCCTAGCTGCTAGGCAACGCTGCCCCGGCTCTGAAAACTTTCCTCCTCGCTTGATTCAGGTTTAAATAACAAAGCCGCTTCTGACGTAGGACGACGGGCTGCCGTGCCCGCCTTCGCCCGGTCCATAGCAGAAGAGTGGGAGGGGACGATGCTGGGTGTCGTGGCTGCTGCGTGTGGAGACTTCCAGTGGTGATATGTCACATAAGAGGCATTGTTCGTGCAAATGTTAATGGACTGAATATAGTGTGTATGCCATACACAGCTAAATACGTGTGACTTGTCATTCATTCACTTCTGCTCCCTCTACCTAAATTAACATAACAAAAGGTAAGTCTTTATTCATCTGCCACTTTCTGTTCTCAACTGCTTCTTTAGTAGGCGACATGCTTTAGCTCATAGCTCTTTTTCATTTGTATGAGTTACAGTTATACATGCCATTCTTAGTACACTAGTTTAAGGCATAATTTGTTGGACAAAGACACATTTTTTAATTTTGATTTGCCTCTGTATGCCACCACAGAGGATTTTAAATCGGTCAATATGTGTGCAGACTTTCAGCTTCAATTTAGGGGGTTTAACAAACATTTTCCAGTCACTGTTTAGGAATTACAAGCATTTTCATACACAGGCTCCAGTTGTCAGAGGATTAAAATTAATTGAACAAACTAACATCATTTTTAATTTGAGGATTGTTTTTCTTTCTTAGTTGCAGTTTCTTCATTTGCAGTCTTTGCGTTGTGACTACATAAATTCTACAACCTACCAAGGCTTTACTGTTTCTTTTACTTGTTTGTGGGTCTCTCAGCATTCAGTTTTGGATTTAATAACTGAAAGCATGTTCTGCTGAGTTGAGATCAGGTGACTGACTTGACCATTGAAGAATATCCCATTTCTTTGCCTTGAGAAACTCTTGGGTTGCGTTTATGCTTTCCGTCATTATCCTTTAAATCCGTGAAGCATCGTCTGATCGGTCGTGCAGCATGTGGCTGAATCTGAGTGGAGAGGATAGCCATGTGCGCTTCATAATTCATCCTACTTATTTCACTGCTATCAATAGTGGAATCATCAATAAACACTGGCAGCTTTACATGCGCGTGCCCGTAACAGACTGTTTCTCTCCTCCAAACTTTTGTATCACTCTGGTACAAATTCTGGGCTTTATTTACACAAAGAAAGAGACTGTGCAGACTCTTTCAGATGTTTTCTGGCTTGGTCTAATCTGGCCTTGTTATTCTTGAGTGTAAACAGTGGTTTCTACCTCGTTGTAAACTCTCTGTATTTAGATTCACGAAGGCGTCTCTTGATTGTTCACCTTGACCACGATTCGCCTGTTTCCTCGACTTGACTTGGTTAGATGTTATGAAGTTGTTTTTCTTAACCACTGAAATGGGATCATGCACTTTGGTCATCTTCTGTGGTCTTTCAGGGCTTTTGGTGTTACTGAGCTGGTCACTACAATCATTCTTTTTACGAATATACCATATTGATCCTTTGACCACTCCTAAATATTTTTCAGTTTCTCTGACAGGTTCATTTTGTAATATTTTCATGGCCTCCCTAATTTGCACTGAAATCGCTTGAAATAAAAAGCTATAAAATACAAATTGAGCAAAACTTCAGATATTATGTCTTCTTCATTTGCCATTGAAATAACAAGGGATTGAGCCTCACCTGGCCATGCTGTCGAGCAGTCAGTCAGTTGTCCAATTCATTTTGAGCCCCTGAAAAGGGCACTGTGTGTGTAAAAATGGCTGTAATTCCTCAACAATTAAAAAATAAAACCCCTTGAATTCAAGCTGAAAGTCTGCTCTTTGATCACTTTCAGACATCTTTGATTTTAAATATTCTGTGTTGGTTAACAGAGATGCAAACAAACAAAAAATGTAACTTTGTCCAACAAATTATAGTTATAACTGTACCAAGCTTTAATGTTAGCATTGCTCTGTAAGTAATTGCTACTGTAAATCATCTTCTTTTTCATGCATATAATCTTTCAGTTACTTTGAACATGAAAAGATGCTTAAAAATACCAACAACCAAGTCAGTCTAGAAGCTCTGTCTAATATGTCGAAACCTGCGAGAAGTTATCTATTAGGATACGCTTGAGCTTAATATATCATATACTATATATCATATACTATATATACTACTATATATACCATACTTTCACAGTTATTAAAAACCTCATTTTTTAACAGGTTACAGGTAATGAACCAGGTAATGAACCAAAATATTGGATAGACTGATGTTTGGATCTGATGCCAAGCAAAAAAAAAAAAAGATAATCCATTCAAGAGCTGTTTAATTTGAGATGGTTGAGGTAGGCGTCTGCTGATATTTGCTTGCGGGACATAAAAAACAAAACATAGGTTTTGGGGAAGTTCACAAAATATCCTTGCCTTTAGGTCATTGAAGAATAATCTGTGCGTGCACCTAAAACTAAGGCTGGCCAATAACTTGCTTATCTGGGTCTTACAAAAAAAGTCTGTATAGCCTGAGTGTCATAGAGTAGCAATAAAGATGTTATGCTGTAACTTGAATGCCTCACTAGCAGAAAAGGTCTCTCCCATCTGTCAATGGATATACTAGTATCCTCTCTGCCCCACTTTCTGATTCCTTCATGTCCCCAGCCAATTACAAAGTGAGTCACTGAGCTAGACTATGATTTTTCTGCTGCAGAGGGGATGATCTCATAGACATTCCTGGGAATGTGTCTTTGAGACAACTGTAGACATGTGGAGCTCTGTCTGAAAATCTGAGTCACCTTGAATGAGACACCAGCCTATCCTGGTTACTGTGTAACAAAGTGGCACTGATGTCAGCACAACTGCAGCTCAGCATCAGGTATTTTTTGACTGTTTCTGAAAGCCTGTGTAAACTTTGCACAATGAGCTGCTGTGATGTAACAGAGTTGTTAAAACCAGAATGTATGCAGACCGTAATGATGCAAGGTGTGTGATTGTTTTAACAAGAGAGAACAGGAGAAAGCGTGAGAGCCAGGGGACTCCCTGCAGGAACGTTAAAGAAACATGCATTCATTGGACTTCCTTGAAAAAGAGAAGGCATCTATGATTGACTGCCATTATGGTTCACAGAACATTTGGATATATTATTCTATTGAGATTTAAAGATTTATTTAAGAAACTTTCGATCATAACTAACATGCAAATTATTTAAGGCCAAAATTATAAAAATAATGCTAAAAATTATAAAAATAATTACTTGATCATTGAGTCCCGTCAGACATTTGTCCCACACACGATTTCCTACAATAATGTCTGACATTCTCAAGCGAGGCACAGATCTAAGGTCACAGTGACCTAGTAACTGTGTTATGAGTAACATATGGATTTTTGAGTTAAAGCTATAAACACATTTTGTGAACCTTTACTTTTAGTTACAGTTAACCAATAAATAAATAAATAATTTAAACAAGTGAAAACTGTCTTGATTTTGTCAACTTGGAAAAAAACTAAACAAAAATTTAAAAAAATAATACAGGAAATAGTTTTAGTATTTGGTAAATTTGGTAAAAATGTATCATCTTAAAATATCTGATGAGGCTTTGTTCACATGTTTACTGAGAGTTTGGATGTCTACAAGTCTGCGAGTCAGCTGCCCTCAGGAACCTCTGTGTTTTTAATGGAGTGTTTATACTGATTTTCCTAAATCTTGCATCTGGCATATGCCCTAAATACAGTAAAACTTAAAAAGTCTTAAACTCAGAGTGAAAAAAATTAAAAATGAAACTAAAAGTAAAAAGCAAAAGTAGAAGCTAAAAGTCAAAATGAGTCAAAATAAAATCTAATTACAAAATACATCTGCTTTTAACAAAATTCTGACCAGTTCAATCCTGAATCCAAGTGGATATTAGAGCCAGACAGTATTTCCTGCAGGTTGACCTTATATCACAGATTAAAAAGACAAGACCAGATATGAGATCATAATAAGCTTCTGCTTCTTTATTATAATGATCAGAGAGAATTTTGTCTTACTAGCACATGAATTTTCAAGTTAAGGCCACAGTGTGTTTTGTGAAGCGATAGTGACCTTGAATTTCGACCCTTGAACCACCGAATTTGAATCAGTTCATCCATCATTTGTGGCAAATCTGAATCAAGGCATTCCTAAGATATTGTACTCATCGTGTTCACAAAAAAAACCACACCATGTATTGGTGGTAGCCATTCATGGTTATCACCAATACATGTCCATACATTTGTAAACAAAGTAATCATGTTCTGAAATGTTTCATCAAACAGCATTCACGGACTGTTCTTTTCTTTACTTCCTATCCAGGGCACATCAAAGGATGACTAAAAACCAAGAAAGGCTGAGACAGCTGTAGATTTATTGAGCAAATCAGCAGGCTGACATCTTCTTCAAAGCCCGTCTGCAGTAAATCTGAGTCAAACTACAAAGAGCTCCTATCTCTCTGTTCTTTTCTCCCTGGATGGTCATCGTTTTGACATACCCACTACAGAGTCAAAGAAGTCCTTTCAAATCACTGTGAATCTATTTACTCTGTTATTTTCTTTTACATAGCTAAGAAGTACCTGAGGGGAAGCAGGTAAGACGAGCAGTGATGCAATCATGAGCTGTTTTCCTCCAACTGGTTGTCTCTCTGCAGTCTGGGAGAAGTTTGTCATCTGTGCTATTACACAATCGCACAGCTCCTTCATTATTGATAGTTAGAGCATAATAATTATGATTATTATCAGAAAATATCTACAGATGTCCAGTAAATATGTTCTTCTGAAGTGATAAATACTTCTAGTAAAATAGTTTTTTTCCCCTTGGTGTTGTTTTACTTATCATTGTTGTTTTTTTTAGCAGAACACATCTTAACGTGTTTTCACTGGTATGAATGTCCAAAGAAAATAACTCTATGAATTGTATTTAAACTTTAAAACACAACAAAACCAAAGGTTGGATTAATGATCACTGATATTATGTCTTCAACTAGTAGCTATCATAATAACTCAATCAAAGATCTGACTATAAGTAATGTGAGACAAGTCATGCATGAGACAAATTATCAACCAAATTAGTTGTTTTCTTTAAATCTAGGGACTATTTTATTCCTCTTTGTCTCAATCTCACTATTTTCCTAAATGCAGCATCCACAGCACAGCTGATTCTGGCAATGAAAAGCTTGAGAAACCAAAAGAACATAACCTGCCCAGCACCACACAGTAAAAAGACAGTTAATATGTAGCTGGTGGACATAGTGGAGCAATTAGCGGCTAAAGAGCCAGATGTTTTCCCCATGAGCTGACGGACACCAAACAGAACTAACATGAAAACAAATGTTAGATTTTGTTAGAGACATGGATCAAAGTGAAAAT
>VUQG01019322.1:0-15093 GCA_015106755.1 Etia nguti | reverse complement strand
TAATAGGCGTTTCCCCCCCAGATGAGCAAGGGCACATCCTAATAAGTCGAGGCTAACGTTGAATTCAAGCTCAACTCTCCCAAGGGGAAAGTCCTTGGTTTAAACCATTGCAGCACAAAATCTTACGCTCTGTGAGTGGCCAAAATCTTACCTCATGGCCTCGATTTTCTATACCCTGAATAAAGTGCCTAGAGGAGGAGGTGCAGGAGTCTAGTTTCCTGTTAGACCACTTGAATTACATAGACTGAAAGGCTGGAGGGTTCTTTTTTTTTCCCAATATTGCCAAAAAACGTCACCTACACCCAGCCCTTCCCACCATGGAGAAGCTGAATGAGAGCTAGAATAATGGAAGCAATCACTGTCAGTGAATGACGGTTCGTGTTACCCATATTATCCTTTCCTTTCTACAGGAAGAGGTGTATTCTTTCTTTCGGAGGTTTTTCTTGTCTTTGTCTTTGCATTGTTTAAAGAACCCTTAACTATCTGCCCTCTACTTTCAACCTATATTCTTCAGTATTCACTACTTTTATTCCTTCTCTATTTTTTTAGGAGTTACTTAGCACTCATTAAAAAACCTGCATGTATTATTTTAATACCAGAATCTCATGTGGCAAGCTTTAAAAGAAAAACCACAATTTTGAAAATTCCTGCAAGCAAATCTTGCAGCAGATGTAGCTCCTGATTGGTAACAGATTTACTGCATTCACGGGAAAACGTTTGACCCTGCTTTTCAGATCACACCACATTTGGTAGCTGTATGTCCCTGCATTGAAAATGGTTAGAGCTTTGTAATGGCAAATGCTGGAAACAATGGTGACATGTACAGTGCTGGAGCGCCTCATGGGAAAGCAAAAAGCTGCAAGGAAATCATGAAGCTTAATTCATGTGGTAACAATATTGCTGAGTCAGAAATGAAAAACAGATGACGCTATAACAAAAGACCACCGCGGCCCCACGGCTGCCTCATAAGAATGCTGCAGACCTATACACCTAACATTAGCAAGTTGATATGAACACACAGAAAATACATATATGTTTACCTATATCTGAAGATGTACATGCCTATTCCACGTATACTCCTTCATCAAAATTTTAAGCCCAATATGTTCTGATTGAGATCCTAATTGTGAGCAGGTGTTTGCGTTTATATAAAATGCTGCTAAAATGTGATATGATGGACATCAGATTAAACTCAAATTCATGCAACTTTGCTTTGGAAAAGGATTGGGGTATTGAGGTTTTAATTTGCCAAGCTCGTGAGAAAGTTGTTAAAGGATATGTTACAAAGTAATTCATCATCAGACTGGCTACATTTTCTGGACACACACATGCACACTGACCAGATGCTGGCAATGAATAATTGATCTGGTGCATTGCTGTTGTTGGAAATAACAAACAGATGCGAATGGATCATTGAAAGGATTGTCCAAAATTATGAGTTACAATGCAACAAGGATCATACATCCGCCAATGTGCTGGCACGGAAGCAAGAGAGGCAAAGTCTGACAAACGACCTTTCAGTTAAACAATAAATTATAATTCTGTAATAGTTTATCGTAACATTTATTATGATATTTGAATTGCGGCAAAATTGTTTGATTCCTTTATATCTAATCCTGTAGCATTTATTTGTCTTGCTCAGCATTTGACAATCGAATGAAAAGTTCTTGATAACTGATTCCATGCTTTTTCCTTTACAGGCAGGGCGCAACAGCTGGGTGTAAAGCAGTCAAAGAAATATGGAAGATCAGGACATGAGCCACTAATTGTGGGTAGTCAGATACTTCAAGCTTATTACAAAAGCGAGCATAAATATTAACAGTACAGCAGTGCGTTACTGGGGTGTTCCCATGTGGATAAGTTTAGCTTATTATTTAGTTTTAGTTGGATGAAATACATTAACCATGATTTTAGATGATACTAAAGCTGGCTATTAGAAAAGTTTGATGAGATGTAGACAGGAGGAAAAATTGTTACCTTTTTTTAAACATTTCAACTGCAAACACCAGACCATTTAGCATTTTTCTATACAGTTTTGTTCCCCTTCTTTAATCATATTGTTATTACTTAGCTTGACAGTAAATAAATAACTTTAATCCAAATCATTGTTATATTTGTGTTGGAGCTGTCCATGAATCATATGGCAACTCATTGAATTGTTTTGTTTTTTCACTGATGATTTGCAAATGTGGACGGCACAGACTTCCTTATTCTCACATACAGAGTATCTGATGAACAAGTATAACCTAACAGTCAACCATCCACTGAAATAAGTTTGAGATAACTTACCTCCAAAGTCACAAAGAAAAAAAACACAAATTGACACCAAGCCCCCTCTTTGTACCTAAATGAGCCAATCTAAACCACTCTTCAGACAGTGCTTTAAATTCCTGTGTACAGTTAGCACAGCAGGTATGGTTGAACCCTACAGCAAATTATTTCGCAAAAACTTCCAGGGTCAAAATTATTAGCCCTCCTGATGCTTATTGTCAATTTTGTATCCTTTTAGCTGTTGGTTGTTGTAGTTTTCAACAAGTCTCACACATGTCTACATATTCCCTCCATTTTGACGTTATTTTTACAAGATTGGGGCATCACAATGTTGCAGCACATCATGCATAGATGTTGTTTGTGCTATGGCTCAATTAAAAAAAGTCAGTTTCTCTCTTGTGCTGTTAAAAAAGCACTTAAAAATGTTTTACATTTCAGCTAGCACTCCTTAAATTTTCAGGAGTATGCATGCTGTCTGTAAATGTCAATCTACACATATTTGTGTGTAGTTTGGCTGTTTATTAGACTTAAACCAAAGTTCTGTTTATGCAACCAGCCCCAGTTTATGAGTAAAGTTTATCCGAGTAGTCTTGAAAAGACACTGAGGAAACAAACTACCTACAGAGATAAACAGTTTGCATCTCAATGTCAGATTTTATCTGCTACACAAATAATTGAATGCAGTTGTGGTTCCATGTGGAAGATGCCTGACTCCGGAACAAAGTAAAATTAACTTAAAATCAGGAATTAAACCCCTGCTGGTTGAGATAAAGATAAATTAAATGAAGGGAAACTCTGCTCCAGGCCTCCAGTTAGCCTTTTAAATCATTTGATCCTGGTTCCGCTCTAAATGAATCATTAGCAAATGCCCCACATGCAGATATTAGACCCGATCAACACTCTAACAATGCATTCTTTGTCCTGTGCTGGACGTTTCTGATCTGGGAAAGACAAACACATGTTTTCCATGTGTGCACATGCCAGCTGTTGACAACTGAGTTCAGCACATTCACGGCTTTGTTTGTACTTACAGTAGGACAATACTGCAGAGTGAGCTATTGATCCCAGCTGGCAAACCTGTCTCTTTGACTGTCTGTCTTTTATGTACATATTTAGCATGCCTTCTAATGTTATATATGAGCATGTATACAAACTGTATACTAAGATTAATATATGACACACATATAATGCATAACACAACATACAACATTTTGATTTATTAAATAATCAACATAAATGAGTGCAATCAAATAATGATACAGTTGTCTGATGCGTACATTTGTGGAACTTTATAATTACTTTATGATAACTTTATAAATCAAAATAAAGATACACTTTTGCATTATTAAGCATTAAACAGTGTGATAGTAAAGAATAAATAATATAGAAAGTTACTGATTTATCTTAAATATGCTTCATTCTGCAGCTGTTTGTTCCCTGGTAGTAAATGAGTCTTAAGGGATTTTACAACCTCAAAGCTCCAATCACTGTTTAATCACTCGGTTAACTGTGGAAGTGAATTGGAAATTTTGTGTGTGGGGGTGGGGGATAGGAATGATACCAAAATCACTCTTTAACTGTGCACAAGGGATTTTGGTTTGGCTGCTTGTATTCCTAAGACAGTCTATTTTAAAAATTACTTCTAAAAATGTTCTTCCAATAATATGCTTGTCAAGGCAAGCAGTTAGTCCACTTTAAAGCATTATAAAGTAGGAAGAAAAGGAAAAACGTAAACCAAAGATAAGCTCTCTGAAGACACTGCTATACAGAGAGAGAGAGCTTAGACTGTCTCACCTGTGTTACAACTAAATACAGGTTGGCTTTTATGAAGTCACTTGTCAAAGATTTCTCACGAGGGCTACTATAGTCCCATTTAGAAACTGAACAGTTAATTGTCTTGGAAATGTGGTATATGCATGATCAACACTGTAATATGAAACCTCGACACCTAAAACGTTCATGCTTCTTTCAAAGGTTAAACCAAACGTCCTCTGTAATTCTCATTTGATGAGTTTTATGTAGGAGTTGATATTTTTGATGTTAATGATCTAACGGCCCACTCAGCAAACAGAGCGCTTCTAAACACGAGAGTCTGATTTCATCACAACACTAGTGCAACTCAACAGTGCGTGACCACCCACACAAACAAATCTGCACACACACACGCCTCCACTTTTCGAGGCAAGTATGGTCATGAATATCAGATAAGCAATTATATGGTAGACTTTACAACAAGACCTGGATGCCGGAGCAACTTTCACATGGACAGATCTGCACACACACACACACACACAAAATTTGTCTTTCCCACGAGGCACTGACACCAACAGTCAGTTATTTATAGCAGTTCCTGTACTACCTCTTTCAAGACTGTGTTATGAGGATTTGGTCCTGCCAGGGATAAAACTATATATATTTTTTGCACCAGAAAGGTGATTCTGTAAGAGCTATTAGCTTTTATATTTTAGGATAGTGTGCAGTGTGTCCTGAAAAACTTTGAGGAAACTGGGCAAATGGAGGATAGCAGATGATTCGACAGACCTAAAAAGAAAACTGCAGCAGATCAACAGTATCTAAAAGTCATGTTCACAAGAAATAGGGGGCAAAAATCCAGCAAAAATGTGACACAGAACATGAAAGATGCTGGGCCTGGTCTTGGCCTTCAGGTGATCCATCTACTGTTCACTGAAACATTATCATAAATGGAGTCAGTGGAAGGGCGGCTGTCAAGAGGCTGTAAAGGGAGACATGGAAAAAAAGATCGAGGTCTGCCAAATACACAGAAATTGGACTGGAAATCATTGGCAACGGGTCTTACGGCATGATGAGTCGAAATTTGACATTTTTGGTTGAAATGATCGTCAGTATGTACAGAGGATGTCAGCAGAGAGGGTCAAGATTGAGCAATATAAGTGATTCCAAACACATGCCAATACAGTAAAAGCATACCTGGAAAGAAAAACACACATTGGAACACCATCAGTCATGGACTGGTCTCCCCAGTCAACATTATTGAAGCAGTGTGGGATCATTTTGAGAGAAAGCAGAATTTAAGGTAAGGAATATCCAAAGAAGAGCTTTGAAAGTCCTTCAAGGAGCCTGGAGAACTATTCCCCAAAAATAATCAAAGAAATTACAAGAAAATTTGCTTAATAGAGTTCAGACTATGTTGAAGAATAAAGCTGGCCATGCAAGATATTGATTTTCAAGCTCTGTTTTTGCCTTATTTACTGTTAGTTTATGTTCGTACCTATTTCCCAGTTTCCTAGAAAAATATACAGAAGTGGGAGTGACTCAACGCGTTTCCACAGCAGTGTAAATTCAAACAGAATCCTCCACAGACTCTTAAAAATTTATAGAAAGTGTATAATGAGTAAAAATTAAATTGTTACAAAGGCAAAAAAAGAGAGAAAAAGCATGTTTTGATTTCAACAACTGGGCATACATACATATTTGAATAAAACATACATGATATAATGTATTTAATTTGTTGTGCAGAATAAAAGTATTCCTTTTTTGCACTTTTGTGACTGAACTCTAGCTTAACCTTTTCTGGTCATGTTGTGGAATATGAGCATGCCCCAAAAGACTGTTAATAACTCGTATTTTAACAAATGTACACATTCAACATGTAAGTGAGGGGAATAGCCCAGTCACTGCTGCAGTTTCTGAGGAATGCTTGTCTATGGGATGAATTACAGCTACTGGTCAGCAGCTGCTTTTTAAAACCCACCTTCATCACCCACACACTACACACAAACACACAATAACAAGACCCACTAACAAGCAGACCATAGTGGTACACTGAGGGAGTTCTTGTTTAGATGAGCCGCCTGGCTTCCCAAAAACATCCAGGCCAAAACATGCTAAAACAAAAAGAAAGGATTTGTGTGGTCTATGATAAAAAACCCGGAAACTAAAATTGTTTATATAAATGTGACTGCATAAACAACGTATCTCCTAGCCTTCCTACTATATGTGTTTTTCCTTTTTTTTTTTGACTACTTTAGCCTAACTCTTTGCAGGAATGCCAAATAGCAGTAGTGAGAAAGAAACATGAAAGAGATGACCAAACAGTGCACACATGCACATGAACCCCCACGTACTCACACAGACATCTAAAGCCATATATCCACAAACTCTCAGGAAATTACCCAGTCTAGCTTTTGTTTCAGTTTATGTCCTAAAAGCTTGTTTATCTGCATTCATCTCTTTGCACTTACCCCATTACCTGTGCTGAACCAGGCTATAGAATGGAAAGGGAGCTCGTGCAATACATTTACAAGGTAACATAGCAAACGTTCCATTCACTGTGCAGGTAAAAGTGCATGTTTAAAGGCTTCCGTACATGTTTGCGGGATTTGTGACTTGTTTAGATGAGGGGGCAGCTGAAAATTTCTGAGACATCCCTGAAGAATGCTCTTAGAACCTTTTTATAGCCTTCTGGGGGCTTCAGGGTCTTCGGTGGCTTTAGGAAGACTAAAAGAGGGAGAGTTAAACTCCTTTGCATAATGACTTCCAGACTATCACGTGTTGCTTCTCTTTAATGCTGCATACCCCTGTCAGGCTCCATCATCGAGTTTATCCCTCTGTGAGACAAACGTTTTATGGCACAGATTCGGGGTTTGACTGATTTATGTCTCAGACAAAACTGCTTGGCTTACTAGAAAAGAAAGCGCAAGACCGTACAGATACATCAGATACATTCAAGCTTTTCATGGTGGATCAAGAAAACAGAAAATTCATATATATATATATATATATATATATATATATATATATATATATATATATATATATATATATATATATATATATGTGTGTGTGTGTGTGTGTATATATATGTTCAATCTGATTTCTACTACATGCATCATACCATCATACACAGCTAACTTTATTTTTCCAGGAGATGGGAACAATCCCCGCCTCTTGCCCTATGGCAGCTGGGATAGGCTCCAGCCAGCCTGTGACACTGAATCAGATAAAACCTCAAGAAAATGGATAGATAGATGAGATAAGATCAGGGTGTGCAATTACAAAAATTGTTATTTTGTGAACCTTACCCCGTCTTCCTCCCGTAGTTCAAAAACCTTTTTGTGTAGAGTAAAACACTCTCCAGTGCTGACACTTTCCAAATACATATTCTTTTTTTTTCCTTTAATCTGATTATAATGATGTTTCTCCGGCTTACATGCAGAGTGTACAGAACCTGCTTCCTTTCCACTGAATAAGTCAGCATTTTGTCAGTCAGAGTCAGCAGTTAGAGTAAAAAGGGCCAGCTGAGTTTTGGGTATTGTGGGGGATTGGCGCCTGCCAAGAGTAACAACCCATTCTTATTGCAGCAGTCCCCAGGAGGAATGAAACTTTTCAAATTTAAGTAAGTTCCAGTAAAGTCAAATATATTTCCCAAACGATTTTTCCCCCCCAAAAAAGTGCTTCATACATATATGCAACAATGGAAATTGCTCACACTGACTGGGAATTTTAAGAAATCTCTCAGTAGCTAGACCCCAACACTTGGGCCACTTTAGGTCCTTTGCAGGCTTCTAGTGAGATGTAATGATATAACTGAATCTCCACTCCCTCTACATTGAAAAGCTAACTCATTTACAGGTGCGCTAATGTTTGCCCTCTGGGTTGTTTTGGTTAGCTCTTTCATATGGTTCTGCTGATTTTGGTGACATCATGTCTGCTCTGGTTTAAAACTCTGAAAAAAAAATCAGGACTGCAGACAGACACAATAATTTCAGTTCTGCTTCTTAGTGTTTATTCATAGAGAAACACTAGAAAGTACCTAAATATAACTGACTGAATGAGATATCTGATTGGGACAATTTAAACATTTTTCTTTCTCTTTCACTTCTGCCCTCACTCTGTCGCTGTCATTCTCCCAGAAATCTGCCTTACTTCCTTCAACTGGCTAGTTTTAAGGCACACGCAGTTCTCAACTCAAGTGAGCAGTTCGGTTTTGCATGAAATTTCGAAGAACACCTAGGGACCTGCTGTCTTACTCTCTGCACAAGCTACTCTTTGAAAGGTTGCCATCCTCCCTCTGCTCCTTGATTGCTTGAGCACATGTCTGAGGGAGTGTATTTTTTTATGATTCTCTGTGCTGTTACCAGTCAAGCACCCTTTTCTAAATAAGAACAAAGTGCTCTGGATGTCAGTATAACCTGACAGCCAGCAGCAGCAGTGCTACAAATCCAGGGTCATGCAAAACTATGCTTTTGTGGATTTAGTGGGCTCATAATTTACACATTGGAGATGATCTGACCACCTTGCTCACTCGGAACATTTTGAATGCCAAGCTGTGAGTCAAGTTTAATTGTGTAGTCTTGAGCCACAAAGAGGATCTCGTAAGACTTTGTATTACTCATGTTCTGAGTGTAATGTATCCATTTTTTAAGTTAATGGAACTTGAAAAATGAGATAAAGACAATAAACATGTTAATAACGATTGAAACAAATACTCAAACACAGGAGAGGCAACACAGCCAACTGGGTCATGGAACACCAGTCACCTACCAGTACAAGAAGGAAAGTTACCAAAAAAAAAAAAAAATGAGCCAGCCAGCCTCTGTTAATCTGCCTTTCTCATTTGTGTCTTTTATTGCTGTGGGAACTTATGAAACAGCAGACAGAAGGGAGGTTTCCAGTCCTTGTGCGGTATTAAGTGTGCAACCAACGGCCCTCTGTGGACTAAGACTTGTTCTCTCTAGAGAAACAACCTCTTGGGTCATGTTTGTAAAGGTTTACTTGGTCTTCCCCCAAAAGATGACTCCTTTGTTTATGTAATAAACTAACTTACACAGTAAAAAGAATTTTTTAAAAATTAAAAAAAAATAACAGAACAGTGCATCATTTTAAAACGGAAGAATTTTCCATATAATTTTTTGTGGATATTTTTGCATAAGGTTTTTAACCACAAATTGACTTTTATCATTTTTTTCATTAACAGAAATTTTATTTTAATGAAAAAAAAAAAGAAAAAAAGAAAGAAGCAGATTATGTACTGGCAGAAACATGATCTGTTTTGTTGGGCTTTTTTCTTTTTTTCTTCTTTATTTCTTTTTGTCGTGTTTTCTTTACAGTGTGGGCCCAGATCATGATCCTAGGCACACAAAAAAAGTACTGTTTTTTGGGGGGGGGGCAGTTAACATGAAAGATTTATACTAAAAATACATGCAGCAGAGCGTTGATTACTTTTTTAATTTTAATGTTGATCATTCTTCTTACTTTTGAGTATAAATGATTAGCTAAATAGCCTAAAATACTTCTAAAAGATAGTTGTCTTGCTCTGCAAATATCCTCTGGACTTTGGAAAAGTTTGCTCTTCATTTGGCCAACTGCTCAAATTTGAAATTGTTCAATTTTTTTTATATATTAAAAGTATAACCATACTTTCCCTATGGTTTCTAAAGCCATAAAAAGATATATTAAAATAAGAGCCAATGTGTTTCATTGCACATCCGTGTAATTAAAAAAGATCTCTTTTTATTTTTCCCAACAAAATACAAGTTTGAGTCAAATTTCCCATTAATGTCAGTGCAATATATATTGAGTCATATAACATACATCTTGAAGGGAGTCTCTTTAAAATAAATTATCCACTAGAGCCTGGTAGGTCAAGGAAGGTCTCACCCACGTGCCCTTCCCCTTGTATTTCACAACCATAATAGGTTACGACCTGTTGGTGCATCTGCCTAAGCTGCCTGTTCTTTTATTGGAAAGAGCTGTGTCAATATTAGTGAAGTTGTAATTCACTGGTATGTTGAATGGTTAGATAATGCTTCCATGACAGGAGGATTTGAGGAGTCAAATGAGGTATGTGCTAACGCATATGCTTCAGTGCAATCACTCGCAAACGCACTTACGTGCTTGTACAGTACCCACAAGTACCCACAATAAAGGAGGGGGAAGGACAGAGAAAGAAAGAAACACAAATGTACAGAAAGTTCTATAGGAACGAAACACTTTGTGTGTTTAACGTGTGACCTCTGTGGTTTCTCGGGATTATTCCTAAGTTTTTATTGTTAAAAGATAGATAGGAGTATAATCAACAATTAAAACATCATTGTTAAAAGTAAAAGTACCACAGGTTTGTAGTGGAGACTTTATAATATGAGTTAGTGTAAAAAAACAAGTTAAAGAAAAATAAAAACAAGAGTGAAATTGTTCAAAAGAATAGTGCAAACGACAATATAAATTACTCAAAAAAATTTAAGAAACTCTTTGAAAACACATTAAGTTGTTTAGAGATCTGTGGCCAGATCTCAATGGGAGGAAAAAAACTTGCTGGTTATCTATATTGATATTGACTGGGTAATGTGTGCAGTGTCAAATCAACCGAAACATGATGTCCCAGAGGTGTCTATTGGATTTGTTTATTCTATTGGATATTGGGGCGAGTCAATGGTATCACTTCACTGCCTGCATATTCTAGTCCATGAGGACATGCACCAGGGTGAACCCAGGACCCAATGCACCAGCATAAGGTCAGACAGTGGGTTCAAGGATGTCATCCAGATACTTAATGACAGTCAGGGTGCTGTTGCCTAGCCTGTAGAGGTCCATCTGTTTCTGATTATTTGATAGAGAAGTTTACACCAGTGCCCTGCAGGATATCATTTTGTTATGCTCTGACAGTGCTCATCCTGTTCCTCCTTGCACAAAGGAGCAGATATCCGTCCTGCTGATGTGTTAAGGACCTTCTACACCCCCCCGTTCAGCTCTCCTAGAGTAACTGCCTGTCTCCTGTAATCTCCTCCACACTCTTGAGACTGTGCTGGGAGACACAGCAAACTTTCTGGGGTTGATTTCATTAACACAAAAGCAGCTAATTAACAACTGATTAACAACCTCCTCTGCTACTTAACTGACCTTATAAAAAATCCCAGAAGTTTAACTGACTTCATGCTATACACTGAATAAAAAGTCTTCCTTTATTTCATTTTATTTGTATGACATACCAGAGTTATTCATTTATTTGCAGCTTTCTAGGGTTATTTCCAGTTTTTCCTGTTATCCTCAAGTGTATTGGTTAATTTAGGGTTGTCTAAATTAATATGAGTTCTTATAACTGCTTTTTCTGATTTATTTTATTGACTAATCAGTGATTTTCCAAGTACATGCTGAGCAGTATTTAGTCTGGCACTCCCTTTAACTTTTATTGATTTATTACTGTTCTTTTCACTAAAACACCTTGAGGCCACTTTTTGTTTTGATTGGTATCATTCGCAGACTTGGACAGAATGGTTTGCACAGTTAAAAGATGCCCAGCCTTAATGGGTTGGACTTGTTGTTGACCTTAAATGACCCATAGTTGTAAAAATTGTGTTTGTCTGCCAGATAGCCAGGCCTGTCCAGGGTGTAGCTCTCATGGGACTGACCTGGACAAGATAAGTGGGTATCAAAGAGAAATAGGTCCACATTGTGTCAGCGAAGCTGTCAATAACACACCAGTCAAGCTAACTTTGCAGCGTATTCCTGTGATTTTTTTTTAAGGGTATCTGGTGTCAAACGCCGCAATTTGGGAATCCTAGCTCCTAAAAACAAATGTTAGGGATTAATTCCAAATACTATTTGACATCTACGCATTACCCCTCCTGTCCTGAGGGGGCTCATTTTGTTTGTGTTGATAGACAGCTTGTGTAATCCAATCCTCAGGTATTGCAACCTGTCCAGAGTCATTACTTTGTGCTGAAGTACACACAATGGTGCTTTTTAATGTAAATTGGTAGAGATTTGCCCGACATCATAGGTTGTAAAAAAACAAAAAATCTCATTACCAGATAGAAAAAAAAGACAAGGCAGACACATTTGTATTTTCTGTGTCTTACAGGATTGTTTAATTTCCCACCAGGGTGAAATAAATGACACAAAGCCTCGGTTCACTGTCGAGCTCTTGAGCTCGTCTGATGACGAGTGATTACAGCTGCTGAAACCCAAAACTTGCTCTGTGTGTGTTCACTTTCAATCACTCTGCCACACACATACGTACCAGAGATAAGGCATACAGCACATAAAAAGAACTCACAAGCTCAAGTGCTATGCTTTCTCTCAATGTGTTTCCTCTCTAAATCATCCAGACACAGTAAGGGAGCTTCTGTCACCTTGTGGCCTTTTTGATGCACAACTTACAAGCTTGAACCTAGTAGAGGATGAACTTTGATGTTAAGAAACATGTGGAAAACATTGATCTCAAATAAATGAATAGATCAGAGTAGATGAGTGGCTTGTTGTGGTCATTTTGTCATCATGTGACATATTGGCATTGGCATCGATTCCACGCGGAACCAGAAAACATATTTTGAGGAAATATTTCAACAGAGTGTGTTCAAGAACGTAAATCAAAAAGGAATGACATAATCTTCATACTCTCAGATGGGTTTCTGTTGGGCAGTATGACATGCCAAGCATTCACTTCCTCTCATGTAATTCCTGAATCAGTTTCACAGTCTGTTTTTTTAAAGAAAAAACTGTATGTTGAGGTATGAAAATGACGGTTTGTTTTTCATTGCTGAAGCATGACAGCATGGGGAAATTGCTGTCATAATTTCCTAGCAATAAAAGAGTCCTGTTATGTCATCGGCAAGTTTCAATCTGTATTATTATCCTGTAAACAATCAGATAAGTTGTTTCATGTGTATTTTAATTGGAAATGTAATAGAGAGTGTCTTCTGTGAGCTAAATCCAGCACAATGTGAAGCAGGTGAAGACCAACACCTGTTGATCAAACAACAAGAAAACAGTTTTATTGGTGGCACAGATCTTGTTAGTTTCTAAAACAATGCAAGTCAGTCCTGGGCACAGGTTAGATATTTCTACTAGCTGTGACTAGCTCAACTAATGAGCCATTACTCCTTCTCAAAGAATTCAAAATATGTTGCAACCGGTAAGGCTATATATTAGCATGACAACATAAACAGTCAAACTCTGTGTCATTTCATAATAATGATAGTGTAATATATTTTATATTTCTAATTTAGTGCTTTTTTTTCAAAATGCGCCACTGTTTGTTTTTCATTGTTAGCACAGCATGTGAGGCTGGCATGACTGTATTATTATTATGCTCTCACAAGAAAACAATAAAATATCAATTAAAGTTTTGGCTCTTGAATGCTGCATAAAGGGTTTCTGGGAGACAGAGTGAGTCTGCACTAATTCCTGCTATGAAGGCAGAAAATAACTTGGTGAAGGGACCTGAGGCTGTGAAAGCAGGTTTGTTTTTCCATCCATTGAACACTGCTGACACCAAGTGGACCTTAGTGAACAGTGCATCAATGTTGTTAAAAGGTGGGGGCTGGAGTTGACATACACTCATTTTTACTTCCCAGGGAGTGATTTACAGCATACACCTTTAATGACTTAAAGAAAACCCAACTTATCAAGCAAGTGGTACCTCACCCAGATTCCTCTCGTGTAAGGTTGGCAGTTTGGGTCTCCTTCCAGACCTTGGGAAAATGTTGACACAAAAATTTGTACTTACGTACAACTGATTGAACTGATGATCTCGGAATTTGCAGTTGTTTAAATTACCTCAAAGAAAGCTTTCAAACTTGTGTAAAGCTATAATTCTCCTTCTTAGCTTTTCAGTCTTCAATCCCAATCCACTGGACTTTCCCATTGTTCTGAGTATTGGTCAATCCAATGAGCGCTGTCAAACAAATCCTTTTTACGCTGCCAAAGAAAAATAACCAGATGTATGCAATCATGATCAACTAATCAACTAATGAGTAATTAATAGGCTTTGGCCTTGTGAAGCTAAAAGACATCATAGAGTCTTCAGCATCATTTATTAAAAGATTCTGGCGAGTTCAAACATGTGTATCCAATTCTTGCTTCTTAAAGTCATTAAAGATGTAAGCGGTACAATCATTAGTTAATTTCAGACCACATCTCTGTAATTCTTTCTTCACATTTAAATGTTAAAAAACACAAATTAAAAAAGTTAAGTTTGAATTTTTTTTTCAGTTCTTTGTAATTTTTACCAGGGAAATTGTGTAGAAATGTAAAATAATCTTCTTTTTTTTTGTTTGGTTTTGTTTTGGTTTTTTGGTTTTTTTTTTTACATAAAGTACAAAGACAGTGTTTATATAGTGGATGTGGAACAAGTTAGTTTTGTCCTCCTTCGGTTAAAAAAAAAAAACAAAACAAAAAACTAAACTCTTGTATGAGTAATGATGAGTCATGGTTTGGAGGACCAAGATTTATTGGAGCCCTGGAGAAAATAGGTCAAATAGCAGAAAGAGGTAGTTTTGCTTCTATCTACACATTGCAGAGTAGTACATTGTATACAAAACGCTACACTGATACAGTTGAGCTAAGCTATATTTTTCTCATAGAAGCAGCCAAAGCACATTAAAGCATCTTATTCGCTGCAGAAACAATACTAGTGCCTGCTGCAATTTCAGCAAGTCTTTCATCAGATAGGTCTTCCACGTGTTACAGTATATTCCTCAGCAATCCCATTTCTTGCCTTGTAATTATACAAGTTTTTATTACAAGGTAGGCCTATTAAATGTTATTGAGGAGAATTTTTCTTCCATTGGAAGAGAAAGTGCATATAATACACAAACATAATGGGCGAGGAAAAATGAGGAAAAACAGGCATAAACTTCAAGAATAGCAGGTAATTGAAAAGCAATGTGCTGAAATACTCCAGATGGTGTTCAGTCCACCCAGCGAACAAGCTGTGGAAACCCAGACCCAACTGTAAACGTGCAGAATTGCAGGGATCACATTACCGTAAATATTCTAAAAGAGTTGATTGAAATTGGATTCCTTGGAAAAAATGGTCTTCATTTCCTTTTCCTTTGTCTG
>VUQG01019321.1:17543-27893 GCA_015106755.1 Etia nguti | reverse complement strand
AAAAAAGCACACATATTAAAATAAAACACGATTGCCTTCATGTTGTGATTTTAGTGACGACAGACTCGGGGCGGGTCTCGCCGATGTAGTCCACTTCCTGCTTCTCTGCCCTGGTTTCGCCTGATCAGCTGCATCAGCCTTTTTATCCGACGAAAGACACAATGTCACATCAAACGGGCATTCAAGGTAGATGCTTTCTTTCTGATGTACAGGCTTCGGCCTTTACGTGTTTTGTTTTGCTGAGTGTGTGGTTGCTCGGCGAGCTTTAAGCGCCTGCAACAATTCATTGCAAGGGGAAGCTAGCGTCAAGTTAGCTAGCCACTCCTAGCTAGCTTTGAGCTATCCTGATGTGTGCATATGTGTGTGTGCGCGCCCTGTTTGGACACTTATGACCAGGAAATCTAATCCTGAGTCTCTAATCAGTTTACGAGCGACCTAAAACACGACTACTCATACTTTTTTTTCCCTCGCAGTGTTCGAAAAGCCTGTAATGCCCCAGCTTTTTAGCATCAAGCATAAATCCGGTAGTGTTTAGATTTTGAGTAGATTTTGAATGGACAGGCGACGCCTTCATTTTGACAAACTGCTGGCCTGGTACCTGTCGGTGTTTGCAATAATCCGTGAATGGTACTGGAATTGCCTAAACTGTGTTGTTATTTTTCTTAAAAAAGAAAGAAAAAAGGGGATTTAGGCAGGGCGTGACCACTTGTTATACACGATGGCATCGCAGCAAAAATGAAAACAACCCCCGAGGTTAAACTTACAAATTAGGCAACCTTAAAATAGAAGTACAAACGTAGTTGTTACTGCTGTGTCCGAATAGTATTTTTTTCTTTCTTTCTGTTTTGTCTTTTAAATATATTTATGTGTTAAACGTAAAGCTTAATACAGGGGCTGCTCTAAGCTAAACCCTTTTTTTGTGGTGGTCTGTAGCTCACCAGATTTTGTTGGTGGTGGAAAAACAAAAGTGAATCCTAGTAATTCAGGGAATAAGACCCAGTTCATTTACTAGCTGCCTTCCTGTGTGTTGTGTTACATGGAAGAGTTTGCTTTAGTGCCTTCCTGGAAAACTGATTTTAAAAATGTTTAAATAGCTTGTTGGACTTGTGCCATTAAGGTGCCCTTGGGGTTCGTGTTACAGTTATTTGGTTTTGAGATCCAAGGTTAAACCAAAATTATAGGACTGATGTTGATGTTTCCTTAATGACCTGCTTGCTCAAAGCCTGTGCAATAGCAGGATAAAATGCTAACTTTACAAAGGTCTGCAGGTGCTGATTCCTTAATGAGAAGATCATTTTGTGTCCTTTGTCTAATGGCTGACATCAGATGGTTCACAGGCTATTATGAGTCATTAAACCTTTAGGTGTAGACTCACAATCCATGACTCATGATGGCCATGTTAAGATGAGTGTGGTGTTGTTGAGCCTGCATTGTTTAAAGGAGGGGGAAAAAACTGACCTCTTACGTTTTCTTTTTTTCTCAGCGGGGAATGATGTGAAGGATATCTTTGCCAGTGCGAGGAGCGGGGATCAGTATCGTGCCCTAAAGATCGTCATCGAGGATGGTAAGCAGCGCTCCAGCGTCCTGGAGTTTGTTTACTTCTACCTAAACGTCTGCCAAAGCTGACATTAGCATTTCTGTATAAAGAAACAAAACCCTGCACCGCTGATTTTGTTTTTTTCTCTTTTTGCCCACGTCTGCTCTCCAGAGCAGCTGACTCTAGGTGCCAGCAGGAAAGCATCAAAAAAATGGGACCAGGAATACGATTCTTTAGTGCTGCCCCTCCTCGACGATGACGTGCCCTGCTACGTTCTATACCGGCTAGACTCCACTAACAACCAGGGCTACGAGTGGATCTTCCTGGCCTGGTCACCGGACCACTCTGCTGTAAGAAAAACCCCCCAAACTATCCCGGCTTTAATGAATAGCTTTCCATTCTGCATGGCATTTGTCCTCCTCTGCTATGGGTATCAGACGGGTGGGGTTTACCACATCAAGGCAGCCGTTCTTTTATATGCATTCATTATTTCCTAACAGACCTCTTGAAAGCTAAATATGGGTAAATTATGTTTTTCCAAATAACACGGTGCATAGCCTCAGCCTCTCCTTCTTGACTTAAAATTTACCCTCATTGCTTTTAGGTGGCGTATTGCTTTCATGCATTGGTGTTTTGTTGTAATGCAAATGTGTGTGCTTGCGTTTCATGCGTTCTTGTCTCGCATAGTGTCCTTTAAGTCATTGTTGTTTGGTCTCACTGAAACTTGATGAACCACTTGCAGCCTGGAGTTGCTGTGAATCAGAATAGCCACAACAAATAACACACAAGTGTGTTTCTGTAGCAGCGGAAAGGGGACCGTTGCGAGGAGAAGCGACCGGTGCCCAGATAAAGTGCAATGGAGGATTATTTGTAGCACTATCAGCACGGTGGACTTTAGAGTCACTTTCTGAAGGAGGTAGCTGAGCTCAGCATTCCTGCCCTCTAGCTCCAAGCACAGGCCTTCAGGTTTAGGCTTGCCTGGAAGTTGCGAAACATTTTGCCAATGCATGCATGCACTCGTTTTTGTCTTGTGCATTTTTTTTTTTCACTTTGTTAGAACTAGAGCTAGATTTACATAGCCTAAAATCACACATTTGATATTTAAAGGTACCTCGTAAAGTTTTAGTTACCACTAGTGTAACTAGGTGTTTGAGCAGTTCCCTATTTTATGGCAGGAAATGCAGCAATAAACCACCAAACACATGAAAGAATGTACTGACAGAAGCACCAGCTGTAATATGTATCACAGCCTTTATTTATTATATTTCTCACTTTTTTTTAAGGCAAGCAACAATAAAATGTTTTTTTTTAAAAAGGTGAAGCTCTCATTGCATTATGTCATGTGTAAAGTTTGCGAAATAAAAAGTTTTTTTGTTTTCTTTAATATTCATAACAGGTGCGACACAAAATGTTATATGCTGCTACCAGAGCAACACTGAAGAAGGAGTTTGGAGGCGGGCACATCAAGGATGAGATTTTTGGTACCAGCAAGGTTGGTCGATTAAAATGTTTGTTATTTAGAAGCTTAACAGTGGCAAGTTAAGTGTCAGTCATAGACAATTTTAGCACCTGATAGGAACTCTGATTACTATATCAGTAACAGTGAGTCAATGTGTGTTTCTGCATGGCGTGTGATTGGGCTATTCTTTACCTGCAGGATGATTTGAGCCTCAGTGGTTACAAGAAACATCTGACCTCTCAAGCTGCTCCCTTGCCTCTTACTGCTGCAGAAGAGGAACTGAGGCAGATCAAACTGAATGAGGTAACAGACACACACAGACAAGTGATTTGGACTTTATCACTTGGTCACCATTTAGAGTTGTCACCATCTTGGAGGAAATGATGTTCTGTGCAGTGCTTCCTGCACACATGCGGCCACTTGTTGACAAGTTCTCTGGCTTGAAGTGTTCTCAAGTGGGTGTGGATTAGGCTTCTCTCTTCTCTTTTGGTATTACGTCATTATCACATTTGAGGCTTCACTGGGAGAAAGCAGTGGCTTACCTTAGCTCAGCTCAGCGGTATTCCTCCTCATTGCATATCCTGGGTGTGATATGTAAATCCAAACCAGTACAGTTTAGGGCATCAATGAAAGCTGGTGCTGAAGCCTTCCAAGCAGCACAAGGTCAGCAGCAATGCAAGTGTGCATATGCTTGCCTGGCAGTATCAATGCAGCGCAGAGATGCTGATGCATTAGAACAGCAGGATGTTCTAATGCATCAGGAAGAGATAAAGCTATTAGCCGTGTGTATATCCATGGCTCCACAAAACGTGCTGTTTAGAGTTGTAAACAGTGGTTAGCCTAATCAGCAAAGGGACTAAAAGAAGAGCTCTTTGATTGTTCTAATCTAACATTTACATGTTGGGAGCTAAATGCAAATACGCGGGTTCTGTAGCTCTTAGTGTTTGGCAGTGATTGGTCACAAGAGTACAGGTGAGCTGCATCAATGGCTTGTGCCTTTGTTGTGATCAGATAAAGAAGTTCTGTAATGTGATACTTGTTGCAGACTGCTAACGTCGTCAGCAGTGTTTACAGTGCTGATATCAAGGTCTTCAAGGATGTGCCACAGAGACTCCAACAGACAAAAATGAAAATAGCAACATTTGAAGTTTCACTCTTTAAACTTCTGGAGAGTATTTCTAGAATTTTGCCTAGAATTTCTTCAGTGTTAAGAAACAACCTGTTTCTAATTGCAGCTCACCCAGCTCTGCCACATGAACAAGAACTGTCTTTCTTACCATATATGGAAGTGCTCTGAGTAGAGTGCAGGCCGTCTCCAAAAGTACGGTCAATTAAAAGCAGCAGAGCAAATGGGAAGTGAGGTTTTTTGCTCTTCCCACTTGACCAGCTGTTGAAGGAAGATAATATACCGTTAATCTGTACTGCCTAGCTCAAAAAGGCTTTGAAATATTTGTCGTTGCTTTGCCCGCTTTTTACCAAGCAAATGGATAAAAAAACCTGCAATCCTTTTTGGTATGCGCGATAGCTACATGGGAGGCTCAATCATGTTTGCATGGCATTTCATTTTGTGGGAACAAGCCTCTAAAAATAGATGCAATCCATCAGTGTAATCCTTCCAGAATTTCTAGTTTTCTCTGCAATTTCTCGGAGGCGCCTTGTCGCTTCCATACAAGCACCTCATCTGTAATCATCAGGTCTAGCTCTGAAGATGTGCAAAGCACTTGTAAGCCTAAAATGATTGGGGGGGTTTTTTCTGTTCTTTTTTAACTTTGTACCCTCATATGATTACACTTATTGAATTATTGTGGCTTATGTTTTGACTTTGAAGGCATTTGATGCTTGCTAAGTAATGCTCTGATCAGCCTACTTTAAAGGCTTTGATATCATGTTTCAGTGATTTTGTGAATTGTACTGTTTTAATGATGATAATGGGACTGTAGAAATCAAAGTGTCTCTTGTTTCTGTGTCTTTGTTTGTGGTGTGTTTAGGTGCAGACTGACATCAGTGTGGACACCAAGCAGCAGACTCTGCAGGGAGTGGCTTTCCCTATTCATAAAGATGCAGTCGCAGCACTCGAACGTTTCAGGGACAAGAAAATCAACTACGTACAACTGGTGAGTTATTAGCTGGGGTTATTAACCTCTACATTGCCAATTATCAGCATATCTGCCACAGCACTACATGTGGGCAGTTTTACATGCAGTGGGATTACAAAGTATTGTAAGACTAGCCACATGCTCGTGGTGTCTGCAGCTTTCCACATACGCTTCTGCAAGGCTGTATCCTGGTCTAAATGACAGTAATTATCTCAGCAGTGACATATTCAAGGTCAATAATTTGAATGTGAAGTGGAGTTTTTTTTACCTCATGATGTTTGGAAAGATGCAGATTGTTTTGGCGAGGAGACCTTTCTAGTTTGAGACAATGAGTTACTCAGTTTGTCCAAAAAGCCTTTGTGTAAATTCTGCTCATTTAAATTCTGACAGTTTGTGTCACAAGATCAGATGAGTCCAGTACAAAGGAATAATTGTGGCACTGTTGTGGTTGTGCATCAGATTTCTTTTTCGTGAGTCTAAAAGCTTAGTTGAAGTGCATTTCTTTCCCCCCCCCCTTTTTTTGTTCTATTCATCCTTACTAGTTTTACTCCTGGCTGCTGAGGATCACATTAGCATGTAGAGTAAAGGGAGGTGTTTGGTATTTACTGGCACCACCTAGATTTTTCGCATTGTCTGGTAACCAAAGCAGGGACCTTGTGGTTACAGGGGCACTCGGCTTACTTAAAGGGTAACTTTTTGCTTCTTTTGTCAAAAAAGCAATTAGATGCTGAACAGGAGCTGATTCGGTTGTGCGGCACTGAGCCAACCGAGCTGAAAGACCTCCCAATGAGAATCCCTAAAGATACTCCACGTTACCACTTCTTCCTCTACAAACATTCCCATGAGGGCGACTACTTAGAGTCCACAGGTAAATAATTTCTCACGGGTTATTACGAACAGCAGGAAAAACACTGAATTTTCTAAAGGTTTCTGTGTTGCTCTGAATGGCACTTCATTTGATTCCCATCTCACTGTCTTTTCTTTCTTTCTTTCTTTGTAGTCTTTATTTATTCTATGCCAGGGTACAAGTGTAGCATCAAAGAGAGGATGCTGTATTCCAGCTGCAAAAATCCCTTGGTCGACATGGCGGAAAACAATCTCCAGATTGAGATTGAGAAAAAAGTAAGACACTGTGTTTTGTGATATACTATAATAATCAAATCTCTTGTGTAAAATAAATGTAATTTATTTACATAAGAGATTTCCTGATAATGAAAGTATTTGTGTACTGTCTTCCATACAGAGTTTGGCTGATATGACTGATTACAAATGTAAACCTTATTCTAGATTTATTGCTTAAACAAGGCTAACAAACAGGAAAACTTACATAGAGTGGAGCTGCCAAAAAGGTTCAAAGATCCTTAGTATTGATTGTACAGTAAATCTCGAGCCATTTACAGGAAGGGTGGAGCGCCATGCTTCCAAAGGATATTTTCCTCATAAGGTGTTTTGTTGATGGTGGTGAAGGGCACTCTACCCATAATTTACTCCAAGTCATATTGCCAATATCGATGCTTTTAATGTATGAAGGCAGCTCGTGTAGGGGAGAGAAGTGTGTCATGATTTATGAGATGAATCGGCATCAATTTGCAAATTCTGAATGTGACAGTCAACACAAACAAGTTCAGACATTTTCCATAGTTTTTTTTCCTTCATTTAAATGTAGTTTTTCTCAAAAAAAAAAAAAAAAAAAATTTCAACACAATTCAGTGGGCTACGTACTGAACTGAGAGGGGAGGATAGAAACAAAGTATTACTTTCTATTGGGCCTCCAACAGCATAACAGATGTCGAACATGCTCAGTGTTGGACACAGGGTTAATGTTTTTCCTTTAATCTGTCATTCAATGCACCAGTGGGTCCAGCTCATCGTTTTAATGCACTTTTTAAATATGTCTGTTTCCCAGTTGGAAATAGAAAACGGAGAAGAACTGACAAGTGATTTCTTGTACGAGGAGGTGCATCCCAAGCAGCACGCACACAAGCAGCGCTTTGCCAAGCCCAAAGGCCCCGCTGGTAAGAAGGGCGGCCGCCGCATCACCCGACCACCGGGGGAGAGAGAGGAAGAAGATTAAACAGACCTCACCGCCCGACCACCACCTCTACCCCGAGCATGGTCCACAGAGGAACATTCCTGCTTTGGGGAGGGGAAGGCGGGAGGGAGGGGGGGGTTAATCATTTTCGACACGCTTGTTTAAAATAATAAGACAAAAACCTCAAATTCCCACAGAGTTCACCCACAGACCCAGCTATGCACGCCAAGGACAACTGAGCAATGACACACTTCAGAGTTTCCATTTGTAGCTTGCCAAATGGAAGTACATTCATGTAGGTTAGTACATTCATAAAAATCCTTTACTATAATTCAGAGAGGCCCAAACCAAGTCAAAGTTGAGGTTGTTTTTTTTAATTTTCACATCGTTGCCAACTCTGAGACTTCAAAATGTTAGTGTGACTAATGTGAACTTGCGCCAATATGATGAAAAGACCCCATTTTGTGTTCACGTGCTCAAATTCCTAACTTTCATTCCTCCTCGTGTCAATTAATGTTTCTGTGTCTAATGTGTTGATTATTTGTCTCCTACTGTTTGCACAATGAGGTGCTCCAAAGCAGAAAAAAAATAATTCTCAAACTTGTGTCTGATGATTCATTTTAACTGTCCATTTTATATTGGGGGGAAAAAAAATTGACTTCTTTTTTGATATAACTGTGGTTTACATGAAAAAAAATCATCTGCTGAGATACTTATTTTTCTATGCAAGTGCTGTAAATGTACATATTGTAGCTGTGTGATGCTCTTTGATTAAGAAACAGTCCGGTCTGTTGAGGTAGATGTCCACGTCGGTAAGGATCACAGTGAAAGAACTGGGGCTTCCAGAAATATTACATCCACACATTTCAGATTTCACAAGGAAGGAAGCTTCTCCAGCTTCTCTGGTTCCCATAATGACAGGGAATGCCACGCTACTGGATGGGAAAGGGAATAATATAATTACCTTGATCAAAATGTTGCCACATCCACTGATGTACTGATTAATATTAGGCAAACTACTTCGCTCACCTCATGTTTGAAGGGAATATCCCTTTATGTTCGTACAGTGTCATTATAATAGAAAAAAAAAAATCATGTTTGGTTTTATGTTTTCTTATAATTCTTTTAAAGAAGAAAAATAAAATATTTAAATCACGTTTTCTTTCACTTTATTTCTTTAATCGTTCGTAATAAATACATTTAACACTGGCGAGAACAACTGCAGTCAGCATTCTGAAAGAGTTCGGCCATCAGATTTGTTTAAAGGCCTCACAAAAATGTTCAGCAGCACACTGCAGTATTTTTACAGCAATTACACACGTAAGCTACATGCCTTTAAAAAAACACATAGTTAAAGCTTTGCAGTGCAGTAATTCTTCTGTCAGTCTGCAGTGTGATTGGAGCGGGCTCAGAATTCCCACAGTGCTTTGCTTCACGCCTTTCTATCAAGATCCAGAGAAATGTTTTTGACCACTCCGTGAATCTCTGCGTAAACCTGTTCAGACACACAACAATCATAACTACATCATGAAGTTAGCAAATATATATTGAAGCAACAATATGACATTTTCATTTATTCAGCAAGGCGAGAGTGCAGCCTCCATTCTCTTACTGCTTGCATTTGCTCCCTAAATCCCCTAAATAATATGTCTGTTATTACATAGACTCCCCATACACTTTATTAGGTACACCTTGCTAGTATCAAGTTGGGCCCGGTTTTGCCTTTAGAACTGCTTTAATTCATTGTGGCACAGATTGAACACGGTGTTGGAAACATTCCTCAGAGATTTCGGTTAATATGGCGTCACACAGACTTGTCAGGATGTGGTGGAAAGGGAGATTTGCATCATAAATGCATGATGCAAATCTCTCTTTCTATCACGTCACAAAGATGCTCTACTAAGGCTGAGATCTGGAGACTGTGGAGGCCATTTAAGTACAGTGAACTCATTGTCATGTTCAGGAAACCAGTTTGAGATGATCTGAGCTTTGTGACATGCTGTGTTACCTTCCTGCAAGCAGTCATAAAAACTTGGGTTTACTGTGGTCATGGTCAACAACAACACTCAGGTGGGCTGTGGTGGTTAAGCAATGCTCAGTTTGTACTAAGGGGTCCAAAGTGTGATCAGACAATGTCCCCCACGCCATGACACCACCAGCAGCCTGAGGTTTTGGTACAATGTTGGACTTTCACGCTGTTTATGCCAAATTCTGATCCTATCATCTAAATGTCACAGCAGAAATCGAGACTCTTTAGACCAGGCAACGTTTTTCCAATGTTCTGTTGTCCGAGTGAACTGTGGCCTCGGCTTTCTGCTGATCATCCCATCTGCTACAAGGTTCAACATGTTGTGCATTCAGAGATGCTCTGGTGCATACGTTGTTAAGGTAACAAGTACTGTTGCCTTCCTATCAGCTTGAAACAGTCTGCCTATTTTCTTTTGATCTCTGGCATTTTCACCCTCGAAACTGCTGCTCACTGGATATGGTTATGTAGGAAAATACCAGCAGCTCCTGAAATAACCAGAGCAGCCTGTCTGGCACCATCCACACCACGGTCAAAGTCACTTAAATCACCTTTCCTTCCCATTCTGATGCTTCCTTTAAACTTCAGCAGGTTATCATCCAATTCAGTTCAACCCTGTTCTATTTACGTAGCACCAAATCGCAACAACAGTCGCCTCGAGGTGCTTAAATTACCACAACCATGCCTACATGGCAGTGAGTTGCCCCCATGTGATTGGCTGTTTAGATATTAGAGCTAATAAGCAGTTAAACAGGTGTATTTAATGAAGTGTCTGGTGAATGTATTTTTTGCTAATAAATGCAATGAAAAAAAAACCCAAACTATCACCTGAATCAGTTGTTAATTATCTTCTTTTCTTTTCAAAAACTAAAACAAAAAAATTTTTCCCTTTGTGGGATTTCTTCATTCAGCCTGGTCCAGGCTGAGGCTCATAACACTGGCAAATAGCTCAAGGTGCAAAGTTGTGCAGATGCCAACACAGTAGCTTGACCTATACATTAAATCTGCTGGGATCGTTCCTGTACCTGTCTGATGACAGGCCGTCTGTTCTTCCTCTCATGGAGGCAGTTGCATGCCAAGGAGTAAATACTCTCCACCTGGCTCAGCTCCCAGTCTTTCATTTTTTTGTCCACAAAATCCTCCAGAGTCAGCTCCTCATCTTCATCATCTATGTCATACCTCATCTCCATCTAGGAAATG
>VUQG01019321.1:0-17523 GCA_015106755.1 Etia nguti | reverse complement strand
GAAGAGAAAACACACACACACACACACACACACACACACACACACACACACACACACACACACACACACAGTGTAACTGTCATCTTGCTACAAGCATGTTCCATAGATACAGACTTGTATATTAAATACCAACTGCGGTATCAGCACATGATGAGCACAGACGAAACTTTTAAAGGCGAAAGGTTTTCAACTTTTTCGTTTAAATCCTTAACAAATTGACTATTAACCGATAATGTTCCCTGACTTATTAAATGCAAAGCCTTTAATAAGCACAAACTGTAGCTTGGCAGATAACTCGATGAAAGCCTATTTTGTGCAACTTACCAAGAACTGTGGCTCCCGGTTTTCATCAACTGGCGGAAGTCCAGACAATATTTCTAACAACACCTGTAGATGTCAGAGAGACTGGGGGTTAATTGCACGGCTCTGGGCAACAGGAAAACTTTATTACCCTAACATGTGGCGGGTAGCATCGCCATCACTGCAGTATTCCCACAGCATGTGGGAATGCATATGCTTCGTGGCAAGGTCAGACATTTTAATAAAGTATTGATCCTAGAAATCATCCAATGGATAATATGTTTTACAATTATAGCTACTAAAACATATAGCTGAGTCCCACAACTGATTTGGGATAATGCCAGATGATACACAATACAGAGCTCTTTTTTCACAAATAGGGAAAAAAAAGTATACTGCAACGCTTGTGTCCTGCAGTTCTATATGTGTCAGTAGTTTGGGAAAACCTTGGAGTCAAGGAAACTGCTGAGTACTGCTCTACATTTTACATTACAGCTGCAGTTTCTCCGGCCCAATCTGTGTGTGTGTGTCTGAAGAAAGCCTACCACTCCAAAACTGAAGACATCGGATTTTGGTGTGATCTCTCCTCTTAGCGCCTCAGGTGCCATGTACGCACGGGTACCCACGATCCTCTCGGTCATCATGGTCGTGGATGTTCGCTTGGCCGATGCTCTCGTCAGACCAAAGTCTGAGATTTTGGCCACAAAGTGTTCATCTAACAGGATGTTCGCGCTAACAGGGAAGTAATATGAGCCAGAGTGAGCAACAAAACATCCAGTCATGTGTCATGTAAAATGTATATTTCTACATTTAGGGAAATGTGATTTTATTGACTTCCGTGCGAAGAGTTAAATTAAAACATCGTTACCTCTCGTATGACTTTCTCATAGAGAAAAAAGAAATGAACAAAAGAAGCTCGAGCTGGTTTGCTTGGCCTCACACATTCTCTGGATACAGACAGAAACATTGAGTCCTTTACACCTTTATAGCTCACTAGCCTAAAATACAAAACTTTATTTTATTGCATGCATGCTACTCTAAATGCATATAAAACACACATTATTTTAAACTTTAAACTAATGTGTGCACAACATTTGCCTATGAGCCTCTATAAAACTCACTGAATTACAAAATTGTACCTTCCGTGCCCGATCTGTACTGTTGCATTACTAACGAACCTGTTCACGATCTTCATGTTAAGTTAAACCACTAGCAATTAGTTGTGTCATCAGATTAAAAAAAAAAAAAAAATCTAGGTGTGGCATCAGTTTTTTCATGTAACTCTGAACAGGGAAGTGAATATAACTGTAAATGAAACTTTTTTTCTACTTTTTATTTAGCTCTAAAGAGAACCTTGTCATATGATCCGCAAAGAACCATATGGGAAAGCTTTCTCTCCATCCCAAAAGTCTGTTTTTTGGGTTCTTTGTCTAAAACAGTCATGTGATGTAATGTGCATAGTGTTCCATAAAGGTACGGGACATCAAAAAACCCTTAGAGAACTCTTACAGAACCTAATGTTTTCTCTCTTCTTTGTGGGATATCTCTAAACTGATAATGAGGAAAGCTTTCGCTCTATGAACCTTTTAACATCTCTGTGGACATGATGGTTGGAGTGCAGATACTCCAAACCTTTGGCTGTCCCTTCTGCTACCAAGCATCTGTGGTGCCAGGAAAGTGGACGACTTCCTTCCTAAATGAACAAAAAAAAAAAAGCATGTAATTAAATCCCTTTCTGAAAGCACAGGGACTGAAAAGCAGACTGTTTGTGTAGAAGAGTAAATAATGCTTACAAAGCAAGCCAGTCGGTCTAGTAAAGATCCATTGGCCATGAAAGCGTACACTAAACATAGGTGCTGTTCGTCACAGGAAAATCCAACCATGTCAACCAAGTTCTCGTGTTTCAACCTGTGGAACAAATGCTGTTATTAAACCACACCTGCATTTTAAATACACGTATGTTAAATATGCTTCTTCACCTTCTTCCTGAGGGAAACTTACACTTTCAGAGTCTGGATCTCTTGGTTGAACTGATCTTGCAACTTGTCCAGTGGCATGTCGTCCACCTAAATAATACAATATCTCAGATGCAGTTAACAACAGTACACAGAGACATGTGGTTCTGTTAAAAAATATTTTCACTTACTGGATTGAGTTTTTTCACTGCAACTGGTTTGTCATTCAGGAGACCTTTGTATACCGTCCCAAAGCCTCCCTCTCCAATTCGGCTGCCACCAGCTGACGTGGACCGGTCATCAAAGTTGCCTGTGATCCTCATCAGGTCACTATATAAGAAACTGGAGAAGCCTAAGGAGGGAGACAAAGTAAACCGCCTCATTAACTTCTCTGATTAAGAGCCCAACGCTGCCACCTGCTGTCGATTACGTAAAATCGCATCTTTACGAAGAAGCAGCATCACTTACTGAAATCAAAATATCTTTGTTGACTACCCTACACCACTATAGAGCAGCTTTGTTTACAGTGCTTTAATGTAATCAAGTAGATTTATTGCAGTACTTTAGCACTGCAGTGGCAGATTTACATGAATAACCTGATTGCTGAGAAAGATTTGACATTTTAATTCACTGAAGCCGGGTTTTTCAGCAGATAATGAAAGCTGAACATTATCTACTTATAAACATCCCATGAATATGACTCATAAGTGACTGTGTTAATAAATGTCATACAAATCAATCAAGATAGGAACATAAAATTAATACAGAATCAAAAAGTGAAAGACCTGTGTGTATTGGTTCAGTGTTCTCCTGTGGCATCTGAAGCTGCAGCACAGTGGTGACAGGCTGCTGCTGCTGCTGCTGCACATCTGTCTCTTCCAGCAGTCTGGTTGAAGCAGTGCTTTGGGTTGTTAAAGGAGTCAGCTGTGTCTCTGACTCTTCTACTGTGTGGGGACAAAAACAAAAAGTTATCAGAATAAATGATTGTGTTTTTCATCCTGTATCATTGCGGTTTGACAGTTTCCCCTTATGTTCCAAACATCACACCTTTAATACAACATAACAAATGTTCACTCATCCACTACCCAGAAAGTTCAGCAGCTTTTTTGCTACATCTGTTACTGCAGTTTCATAACTTGTGGTTAACATCTTATTTTCTTACAAGAATTAGAGGGGGGGAAAGGGGGATACTGGGAAAAAGATTTGGGGTAAGTTAAGATTCAACAGGTTTATTCTACCTGTTGCATGTGGTTATTGTGTAATGCCTTTTAAAAGTCATACCAGGTAGCAGAACACTGGCAGCAGCCAGTAACTCGTGACTCTTCAAAATGTCCACAAGTTCACCCACTGTACTGTTGGTGGTCCCCCAGTCATTGAGCAGCTCCACCGTGGGACTGCGACCCTGTGCAACAAGACCCTCAAATCTCCTTAAAAGACAGCGGCACAAATTCAATAAACAATAAATAAACCATCAGTGTGATTTCATTCAATGAAAAGCAAGCACGTCAGAAAGTTTGCCCCCATCTTACCTGACATGAAACTGGGAATACCTCGGCTCCCCGCTCGGTTTCTGTATATCTACAAGAACTTCTTTCCATCTATCCTGAGGATCCAAAAAATCGGACAACTTGCGACGTAAACGATAACCGATGTTACGAATATAAGTAGCGGAAGTTACTGAATTATCCATTCTGTGGGGAGCTTGTGACCCGAGACTGGGTTTTATCTAACAGTCATGTTGTCATGATCTTAGACCTGAAGACGTTAATTATACTCCACTGAGTGGATTCTTTAATCCAGAAAGATCGCAAACAATTATGTTTCGCTCACATACCTAAAAAAAAAAAAAAAGTGTTTTCCGATATTGAGCAACTTCCCCAAACGTAAACAGCAGGGCTGTCCCACAAAAGGTCTCCACCTACAAAGCGGAAATGCAAAGATTGAGTGCTATGGTATACTACAGTCTGTGCTGGCTGTTCTTACTTGTAAGCGGGCACAACAAACTAACAATAAAAGCCCGTGTGTTTATTTATATAATTATCTTTTTGGTAACACAAGAGCAGAAAGGGAGACAGCTGTCGTGTGATGGTGGTTTACAGATTTACAGTGTCACAGTGCCCTCTAGTGGATAATGAAAATAAAACAAACCTTCCAAATACATGGAGTTAGTGGTGCCCGTTGGTGTGAATGGTTGCCTGTCTCTCTGTGTTAGCCCTGCGTCAGGTTGGCGACCTGTCCAAGGTGTCTCTCACCCAAATGATATCTGGGACCTGCAGAAGAGGATGGATGGAATGAATAACAGAGAGACCTTAGAACTGTGACTGAATTCATAATAATTGCTGCGTATGTCACACTTGTATGCATATAATTTAAATGCATTCAATAGTACGCAAGAACATAAGAAAATAGTTCCCACAACATCTTCTCAATCTCCATCTCCATCTTCTCTTATTGAACTCTATGTTTCATTCACGCATTCGTTTGGAAATGTGATCAAATAGCTATATAAGTATTATGAAAAAACAAACAAACATCTTTTTTTGTACCTATTTGTGTATGCTGAATACATGATTTAAACGCTCAACTGGACATTTATGAACTCCTATGTTGCTGCATCAACACACAATGTAAACCAAAGGGTGCCATCTTTGCAGGATGTTAGGTATTGATCAACCTATCCATCACCCATAAGGCACAATTTTTTTTTCACTGGTGTTTAAGTCACAGTCCAGCACAGAAAAAAACCCAAATAAACTCCCCAAATGTGTTGCAGGACAAAAACTTGTGGGGGTTTTTTTCTTGGAAACTTTAAAACTACATCAAGGAGGTGACCTCGATCGAGCCATCTCATGTCAAACAAATGTGGCAAAGAGCTGGAGGCATTTGGTCTAAACTGCTTGGAGTACCAATTTTTTTTTTTTTGTCCCTGTGTAACAAAAAAAGCTGGATCTGTTTATGGTGTGCTAGTTGCTATTTGCACTGTATTTGATGAACTGTGATCAGTTCCATGTGCAAATAGAAGGCCTAGCTGTATTACTGGATGGGATGGATTACTGGGTGGAGTGATGAAGTGCAAGATGCATGTGTGTGAGACATAAATTTCAGACAGAAAACCCACACACAAGATTAAAACTTTTTTGTATTAGAAAAGGCTTACAATAACATGTTTTGAATGCTAATACAAACAAGTGAAATTAAGATCCATTTGATATTTATTGAGCTATTAACATCAGCTCAACAAACCATCCACAGAGACATGCTGCTAGCACTGTGCACACACCAAACTGCATCAAAGCAAAAGTTAAATTCAAGTTTGCTTGAGTTTTGATCTTATTTAATATTGAACTTTCAATCATGCATGGGACACAGTTCTCACTCCTTCCCTGAATGACTGTTCTTACATAAAAAAAAATATTGGGTTCAACTTTTGTTTCCAGGCAAACACATAAAAAAATAAGATTGAAAATATATTCAAACGTAAACTTCAAAAATGTCATTTCAGTCTACCCAAAGTCATCCAAAACCTATTTGAAGTAAGACATAAATAATGTTTGTATGTAAGGCTGTTATTTTAGCATGGAGCTTGTGAAACCAGTGACCCCGAGCACATGGCCATCACTGCCCCAACAGACCGAACTCACAACACACGCTAATACAGTCCTTTAATGCTGCATGCGATTTTGATGAGTCCCGATGATGACAAGCAACATTTGCATGATTTTACACAGTTGTGAGTCATTTAACTTTGTCTCCATAAAAGGAGCATACAAGAGATGATCTAAGCAGAGAGAGGCAACTGTAACCCGCAGGCCTGTTATGATTATTTTTTTATAGGCTAGGCTGATGACACCACGAGCGATACTCTTAATAAAAGTTAGTGACTCATAAACTCAAAAACGACTTCTATGACAATGCATACAGATGGTCTGCATTACATGAAAAGGAGACTTCACCACATACGTAACCCAAGCGCAATTAAGTTATTTTGTAAGGGAAAAGCATAATGAGAGCCATTACTGCAATTGTGGTGCCCAAAAGTGTGTATTCTCTTTATGCTTGAGGTTTGATGCCATCTTTTGCAAATACATAATACATGAGACCAACTGCAGCTCGTCAGAAGTTGTTTATTATTAAATGACAGGTGAGGACATTTGAGTACCTCTGCATACTGACGTGGGACTTCATTAGAGCAATTGCATGTTGTTAGTAGGAGATGGAGTGTATCTGTACTTGTCTTTTTTCTGTGTATGTGTGCTAAACTGGGGTGCGAACACAAGGCAGCGGTGCCCAAGAGCTCATCAAAGAAGACGCTTGTTTGACGAGGACCTGAGCTGCCGAGAGCTCAGGTAAATTCCCTGTGTGTGTGTGTGTGCTGCTGGTGAAGGATAGCTCTCACACCTGTGCGCAGGAGAATCTTTGAAGTGCCTAATCATCCCGTGCCTCCTCTAACCCGACTGACAGGATCCAAACACTGCATGCACACTTCACACGCAGAGGCAGGGAGTGAAGCCAGAGCCTCTGCTCTCCTGTGGCGAGTGGAGGGATGAAGCGAGAAGAAAATAAAGAGAGCTGGAAAGGGAGAGTCTGACGCTAAAGATGAGGAGAAGCATAAAAGTTCAAAAAACAAATTAAAAAAAGGAAAACTAACAGCCAGCACAGGGGAGAAGGATCTCGATAATTAGAGTGCAGAGGGAAAGAGGTGGAGAAGAGGATCTGATAGAGGCGAAGGAGAGGTGGAGATGTGAGGGAGAGCAGAAAGCGAGGTCCCCTGTAGTTTGGGAACAAGGGCAGAGGTGGGAGAAGTGCCAAAGTGGCTTAAATCAGCGTGTGGAAACGCTGCAGGTGCAGGAAGTGATCTGAGGAAGTCATGTGATATCGAGGAAACTTTAATGGTAAACAAGGACACATGAAATGAGAAGTTGTGCTTGCCACGGATGCTATATGGTCTGTTATGATTGCATAACAGGCAGAATTACATCTATTTCCCAAATTAGCTTGACAGTGTTGGGGTTACATGTGGGACATTTTTTGCAGCAGACGTTGTTGTTTAATAGCTTTTAGGAGTCTGCAAAACTCTTATTAACTGTTCAACTTAATAACTGTGGTTAAAATTTTTGAAATGTTTTGGAAAAAATTTGAGAAATTTCACCCTCGGAATAGCAGATGTAGCTTTTATATAATAAAAAAAAAATCCCATTAGGATATTATTTTCAAAGAGACTGCAATATAGTTCAAAACTAAAGCAGATACTGAATAACAATGAAACACAACAACAGGGGACATAAAAGGCACAATTCTCAAATAATAATGAGTTTTTTGGGTTTTTTTTAAACCCATTAAAACCATTTGGTCCCTCTTGCAAATGATCCAACATACAAATATACCATTTTAAAACATGTGGTCACCATTATGCATCACAACTGTATCACAGTGAAAATGTGTGTTTTATTAAGAGGGAATGTGTTTTTAAAATTTTGCAAGTAATGTGAATAAAATCTGCAAATTTAAAAAAATTAAAATCATTTGTATAGTTAAAGTCAATAAAATTTTAATGCATGTCTGGAACACATGATGAAACACGTTGGAACAGGAAGGCGCCGTCCCCAAACTGTTCCCACAAAGCTGGGAGCATGAAATAGTTCAAAATATCTTGAGATGCTGAAGCATGAAGAGTTCTTTTAACTGGAATTAAGGTGCCGAGCCTATTTCCTGAAAAACACCTAATGTCCCCTTCACCAAACTTCACACTTGGACAGTGTAGCCAGATAAGCACCATTCTCCTGGCAAGATGGAAAAGTGGGATTTGTCACTCCAGAGAACACGTCTCTACTTCTATAGAGTCCAGTGTCTCAGGGTGCTTTATACGACAGCATCCAGTGCTTTGCAATGTCCTTGGTGTTATAAGGCTTGGAAACAGCTGACTGGCCATGGAAACCCATTCCATAAAGCTCTCTATGCACTGTTCTTGAGCTAATCTGAAGACGACATGGAGTTTGGAGGTCCGAAGCGACTGACTGTGCAGAAGTTTGGTGACCTCTGCACACTATGTACCTCAGCATCCGCCGATCCTGCTCTGTGATTATATGTGGCCTGCCACTTCACGGCTAAATTGCTGCTGTTCCCATTAAGTTCCACTTTACTGTAATACCACTAACATATAACTGTGGAATATTTAATAATGAGGAAATTTCACAACTGGCTTGTTGCACAGGTGCAATTCTATCACGGTACCACGCTGGAATTCCCTGAGCTCCTGAGAGTGACCCATTCTTTCACAAATGTTTGTAGAAGCAGTCTGCATGCCTGGCTGCTTGATTATATACACCTGTGGCCGTGGAAGTGACTGAAACACCTGAACTGAATCATTTGGAAGAGTGAAGGAATCCTTTTGGCAATATAGTTTAGCTGATGCTGGTGGCAGAAGAGGAGTTTTTGCACCCCAAAGGAAAGCTGCAACACGATTGTGGCAATGATTGCATCTACACTGACAGAACCAGAGGGCAACTTTGGGAGTAAATGGAGATGCTATGATGCTATGATGACATGTGAAAAATTGACAGTACAGCCGTGAAGGCATTCTTTGACACCTTATTAAGAGATCACATCTTCAAATCAGATAGCTGAATAATTAGAAGCTTCCACCATGGTTTGCTGTTCACAGTCAGGATGTATATTGAATCCAACTGAGAAATGTTTCCATGCATAGATGTGAAGGTGGAATATCACTGGTCTCTTGAGCAAATGTCTCGGCTTGTTCCAAATGCTTGCTCCAAATGGCAGGTTTAGCAAACAAAGACACTGCAGTAAAGGAAAGTGGAGCAAAAATAGATGATCGAACAGAAGAGTGACAAAAATCTGAAACCAACACCTTTGTTATTTTCTCTGCTCTATGCATGTCACATTTCAGGTTGAACACGTTTTCATTTGCTGACCTGTTTATACCTAAAAAGAGACAGCAACGCAAAACTCTCCCTGATGCATGTCTGCGTGCAGTGCTTTAAGAAATTATGGGCTTCAGACTGATACATCCCACTTCTTAGTTAAAATAAAAGAGAGAGAGACTGATTTATGCTCATAAATCAACACCAAAGATGCAGTGTGTACAGTCTGTTGAAATTAATTAGCAGTCTTGTCGGGAAGTTTAACAGTTCGCCCAACTCGTTGGAGGTCTCCCATAGTGGAATTCAAATGAGCCAAATGAATGGGGAAGTCCAGAGAAGACCAACGGGGGGTATGGGCACAGCATCGGGGTCAAATGGAAGAGCCTCAATGTATCTTTGAATGTATACTGCCTGTGCATACAAGGTGTTTAGCAGTGTGACACGGATAGACATTGAGAATTCACTGCAGGAGGTTTTCTTTCAAACTGGAACACCATTGATCCGATTTAGTGCGCACTGAGAAAAACCCCAGGGACTGCACAACATTTTAATAGCCTTTGTGTCAGAAGGTGTTTTATCGCTATGAATTTTAAATGTTTCTAGCTTTAATGTTGATGAGACCCATCTCTGTGTTGCATGTTTAATCTTGGTCAGATGTGTGCACACAACAATACTGTAATGGCCCATTAGACACATAGAGGGCAGCCTCCAACTACTAATTAATGACTAGTATGGTAAATATTAGCACGTCCTTAAATATGCATAAACCTAGAATATGGGGCAAGGTTGAAATCTCTCTCTCGCTCTCTCTCTCTCTTTAGCACACACACACATGCACACGCACAAAGAAACCCTGGCTTTTTCCCTCTGCAGCGTATAATAGTTCACATAATTTAAGGCAAAACGACTTGAAGTCAACCAGAAATTAAAGTAATTTTTGTGTTTCAAAGTATCCTTTCATTTCTGCCTTGTGGGCTGAAGAATTTGCAGGGAAAGAGCAGCTGTTTGCCTGTCCAATTTCCTCTTGGCCTACACACACACACACACACACAAGCATACACTCACACATCCACAGCTCATCAGGAGTTTACTTCTAAGGAATGATCTGGCGGCATCTTGAGTGGCAGCTCACCACTGCGTTGCACTCGAGTGGTCATCGACACTGGCTGATTGCAGGAGGTTGCCCTCTCATATTTCCTCAAAAATCTCTGGCTGCGATCCCAAAATGTTCTGTCCAACCAAGCACACCAGCATGAGAACAAAAAGGACAGCCTCCCCTGGCATCTCCACCACCACCACTCCAAGGCTACTTGTTAGCACGGTGTATTCTGGGGTATCTGGCAAAATGCCTAGAGTCATGCAATGCCATGTCTGAATTTAATACAGCATGACACATAGAAACAGACCATTAGGTGTATTTATTAATATAAGCATACCTGTTTTGTTTTATTTTGTTTTGTTTTTTAATTGAAGACTGGCGAATCAAAAATAGTAAGATTTATTATAGAAATTTGCTCACAAATTTTATTTTATCTTGATAAAGACATAGGACACAAATTCTCCGGATGTAAATACTCTTTTATCTTTGGCTGTGACGTTGTTTAGTCAACAATAGCGATAGTGTTAACCACCACAGCATTTTGCTAGATAAGAGACTGTGTGGCAGTTAAGATACTGTAGGTTTAAACTTTTACACTTTTGCCTTGCCCACTGTATCAGTGGACTAGTTTCACTCAGATGAACTCATTCAGTACTCTCGGCAGCTACTTTGGCCTTGAAGATGTAAAAATGTAGCAATAAGCTAGAAAAGTTTTTGTGAATTGTGTATGAGGAAACTCTGACAGAGAGTTACATGCTATAAGTTGCACTCCAAAAACATGTAAGTGTTTTTACACTTACTGGGTAGTAAGTGTAAAATAAGCTGTGACCACATGAGGTGGTGCGTCTGGAGCATGTTCCTATTAACATAGCATTGTGGCAGATGACTGTCCTTTATTAAGACTGGTTTCGCAAGACAGTTCTTCCTAGTGAGACAACCCCTAAAACAGGAATGGTTTGATAGGTCTACTGACATTTTTTCCCTCCTCATCTTTTTGGGCTGTTTTTTCACTAGTTTTGCATTTTGCTATGGTCAGTGTCACTACTGGTAGCACAGGGAGATACTTGGAGCCAGTAGAAGTTGCACAGGATGGCACATCAATTTGTATCATTGCTAGAAGGTTTGCTGTGTCTCCCAGCAAACAGCATGGAGAAGATTAAGAAGCCAGGCAGTTACTCTAGGAGAGCTGGACAGGGCCGTTGAGATTCTTAACCCATCAGCAGGAGCGGTATCTGCTCCTTTGTGTAAGGAGGAACAGGATGAGGACTGCCAGAGCTACAAAATGAGCCCCAGCAGCTCACTGGTGTGAATGTCTCTGATCAAGTGATCAGAAAACAGACTTTGTGAGGGTTGCCTCAGCACCCGATGTCCTCTAGTGGGCCTTGTGCTCTCTGCCCTGCACTACGGAGCACGATGGGCATTTGCCATAGAATACCAGATTTGGCAGGTCCGCTACTGGTGCTCTGTGCTTTTCACAGATGAGATCAGATTCACTCTGAGCTGTGTGAGATATGAAACGGTCTGGAGACGCTGTGGAGAAGGTTATGCTGCCTATAACATCCTTCTGCATGACTGGTTTGGTGGCACGCCAGTGACAGTCTGGGGGTGGACACACAGACTTCTACAGGCTAGGCAACAGCAGAATTCAGCCCTCTGTAGGTTAATAATATCATTCCCATCAAATGATGCAGCATCCTTTCATTCCTAACACATTACCCAAACCACATTAGTGTGCATATGCAACATTATTTTACCCCACTGATATCTGATATGTTTTTAAAGTGTTGCTTTATTTATTTTTTTGTACAACATTGAATTGAATTGACATCAAAATCTCAATTTTCTGACCATTTTTCCTTTACAGGAAGCATCAGACTAACACTTATTAGTCCGAAGTGACATTTGTTGCTGTATGAGTATCTGAGCAAGCTGACCCACTGTGTCACAGCTAACATTTGCTCTCAAAGTTTGAAAATGATACTAAAGACTCTAGCTAGTCCTCACCTCGACTAATTCTTATATGGTGTTGAATAGCTTACCATTAATTAAAGGTAAGAAAAAGACAAATGTTTTTGTGTTTGGTTTGTTTCCACTCAGTCATCAGTCCGTCTGAATAGTATATTGAAAATCTCGATCCAATTAAAGCAAAAAAAAGAAAAAAAAAGAAAAACAGTTGTATCTGTATCTGGCTTCAGTAGCCACTGGATGATTTAATCAAACATTACAATTTGAAACCATTTTAATATTGCTATGCAGCAGTCTTTCCCCCTGATATTTAGGATTCTTTATTCTTAACAGTAATTGTTTTATAATGAGAGCTTCCACATAGTTTTGTATGTACACAACGCCTTCACTTCCCTGTGGTCTGAGCTCTGGAGTGGCTCTCGTTGAGCCTATAACCTCCATTGTTTGAATCCCGATTTCTGTGGGGGATCCTTTTGTATTGGTTTGCCAAGATATAAGTAGGGCGTAATTCATGGGAATGGAAGGTGAGGGGGAGGGCTGCTGCAGGTCAATAGTAACACTGAATATTGAAAAGGCATTCTGATCCTCTTGAAGCAAATCATTGATGGTAGGTAACCCCAGCCACTGATGCTTTGCTCCAATGAGGGTGGAAGTGAAAGAAGTCCGAGAAGCCCTTTGACATCCCAGCAGGGACCCTGTAATCCAACGCTCGTCAGTGCTAATCTCTGTAGCTTTGCAGCTACAAAGCGAACATCATCTTATGTGTTTGAATTGCAAATGTTTCTAGTAACAACCATAATATGCAGATCTGGAAATTGGTTAATTGTCTTTGGATTCTGACAGAAAAATGACGGGTTTCCTCCTTGACAATGGCAGGTTGATTGACTGCTGCTAAGGAGTCAAGGGTCAACTCACTGAACTGGTCTGCTTTCATTCTTACTTGTGCCATCCAAGTTTGGATGAGAAAGTCTGAAAAAACACTTGAGAAGAACTTTCTTTGAGATATGAAGAGGCTTTCAATCCCAAGTGTCCTGGGATGCTAATCTACTCTAGTCTCCATGTACAAAAAGCCAAATTTTAAAGGTTTACGCACTCCTACTTTGTTCAAGGTTTTCTGACCTCTTTTCTACACTGTTCCCTTGTATTGTCACGTAGCGATGTGCCTGAAAATACCATTCTGTAGCTGAATAAATAACCCAAGGCAAACTAGGGCGGTTTGCTCTGATCTCCCACAATAAACTTCTCTGAATTTCAAAGCAGGTCTAGACCTCAGCTCTGAGGCCTTGACAATAGTCTCGGCTCAAAAAATGACAGAGCACTGCCACAGGTGGTTTATTCTTTAAACTATAAAACAATGCTGCACCTTATTTGTTCCTTATTTAAAAACCTGTTGGAACTCGCTGATGGATGAGGTTAAGGTCTACACTGTGGGGAGAGCAAAGAAGAGCAATAAAAGGGTGGATACACTGACACACACTGTAACTTTTTCCTGATTGGTTTGCCCGTGTGCTCTTTGTTGCATGATAATGATATATAACATAATATATAATACAACTACAGTGCTGAACATTGACTCAATGATTTACTAAATAAGCCATAAATATCAGCCATAGGTGTATACAAATAATCATATTTAAAAAATACAACAAAAAACTATTAGTATCCAGGTCACAACTCCTCAGCAGTCCACAATTCTGTTTTCCTTGTGGTGAAGTCGTAAATCTCATAATCACCTTTACAAGCTCAAACATTGAGCTTCTATTCATTATAGTGAGAGATGTGCATGTTTATCATGGGACTGATCCCTCTCGATCTGAAAAAACCAAAGGCTTTTTGTCTTGTGCATTGACTACACTTGGGGTTAACGCCTCACAAGCTCTTATACCTACACCTAAAACGCTGAGTCATGCTAATCCCATGGATTTATCTTTTATCCACAGTGAAAACAGTTGGTGGCAATGTTTAGTGGACTGTAAATAAGAACGGCTGAGAATAATGGTAACTGTGGATGATATGGTGGACTGCGCACACCCACCACAGACTCGGTCTATGGATTAAGCAGTCTCCTGTCATGATCACGTGGGCTGTGTAAGTCTTTTTCCCCTGACATTTAATGAAGCACCAGTAGTATAACTCTTATTCTAAATTAGTTTAAGAAAAAGCCTTCAGACTTAAATATCTGTCAATTCATTTGATGAATGTGGCTATCCATTAAAGTCTGGTGTGCTAAAGCTGAGTCAGGTTTGTGCTTTTCAAAATTTCATTTAGCTGTGACTCAGTTCAGAGCTTTCAAAACTCAAACCAATTCAATTAAATCTTATTTATGTAGCACCAAATCCCAAGAACAGTCACCTCAAGGTGCCTTATATTGTAAGGTAAAGCCCCTCGAATAATACAAAGAAAACCCCAACAATCAGATGAACAAGCACTTGGTGACAGTGGGAAGGAAAAACTCCCTTTTAACAGGAAGAAACCTCTGGCAGGGGGTAGACAAGATAAAAGGCACAGTGTGGAGGAGAGCCATAAATTAAAAATAACTAATTATTAAATACAAATTGGTGTATGAACACATAGTGAGTGAAAAGAGGTGAATAAACACTCCTCGTGGGAACTCCCAAGCAGCCCAGGTCTTTTGCAGCATAACTACGGGAGGATTCAAGGTTGTCTGATCCAGCCATAATTATATGCTTTGTCAAAAAGGAAAGTTTTTAGCTGAATCTTAAAAGCAGAGAGGGTGTCTGTCTCCCGAATCCAAACTGGGAGCTGGTTCCAGAGAAGACGAGGCTGAGAGCTGAAGGCTCTGCCTCCCATTCTACTTTGAAATACCCTAGGAATCACAAGTAAGCATGAGATCGAAGTGCTCTATTGCATTCATGTGGTACTATGAGCTCTTTAACAAAAGAATAACAGGAAGCCAATGAAGGGAAGCCAATATGGGAGAAATGTGTTTTCTCTTTCTAGTCATTTCAAACCAGTTTTCTTTAATATGCTGGTTACAGCTTTAAACAAGTTTAAAGAAATATCATTTAAGAAATCCTTCTTCTATGTTCTGCAGCATTAGTTTAGCTTTCTGTAATACTTGAACATTACTACCCAGTAAGTGTAAAAAACTTGCATGTTTTGGAGTGCAACATTTAACATGTAACCCACTGTTCTCATACACAATGTCCCACAAGTCATAGCAGTGTCATCTTTTTTTAGATTTTATAGGCATAGTTAGTACTGTAGAGGGTGGGTGTTAACCAGGAAAAGAATATCTACAAATTACAACAAAAAAAGTTGCAAAATCCTTTAAAATACGCATTTGTAAATTGTGGTTGCCTAACATAGCCAAGTGTGTTTGCAAATTGTCAGTGTGAATCCTTTTAACGTCACCCACCATCTTTGCCATGGGGAGATGATTGCTACATGGTATAATTGAAGAGTAGATCAAAAGCCAAGGCAGAAGTGGTCGCTGAAGACAAGTGTAAGGGCGCATCTATACAGACTGCAGCGCTCTGTGGAAACTCAGACCCACAGATTACAGGCTTCAGCTTATCATTACAATAGTTGCTGGGTAAGGAGCAAGTCCTGCCCATAGTTGACTGATCTCCAAATTACTTAAAGAAATTGCACAAATTGAAGCTCAAGATTCGTTTTATTCTATTACATGATCTGGAATTCTGGGACACATACAACTCAAATAGCTGACTATAAAGTAGGAGCAACTTGTATTTTTACCAATATACCCTTGTATTACTGCATTACAACAAGACTTATGAGAGTCCCAATGTGTGACTGAATAATCTTTAAAGTCGTATTATAGTGCAGGATGTTGTGGTTGTTTGCATACGTTGTTTCAACATGTGCTCGCAAACTAAAAGGAGTCATGTGATCCCACGGACAAAAGTTCACTGTGTAGGTGAATTAAGGTTGTGCCAACTTGTTTCCTTTCCATTCTTGACTGATCGCCCTCAGTATTTGTCCAGCAGGTCCACCTTAAGCCCACCAGTGAGTACCCCACACCCATCGTGCATACATATATGTACAAACACTTACATACATCTCAAACCCTTGAAACCACCAGCCACACCCGCTCTGTCATTGATGGAATACAGATGTTATCAGCATGCTGCTAGGTCTAGGGGAGGCTGGATAACACTGTTTGCTCTCTTTAAAACACCGGCCACCTACTTTTCTCCACATCTGTTATACAACCAGAGCAGGAGCAAAACAGGGAAGTAGAGACAGGTCATGCTCTAGATAACTATATTTCAATTAAATGTCCCGGACCGCCAGGGTAACAAATAGTCATCTCTTATTATTGGCACAACATGCACTCCCGCTGATACTTCTGCAGATTTGTTTTGCTTGACGTGATAATACTTGTAAACTATAGTGATAAGCAGATCAACATACAAATTTTCCAAATATCTTTTTTTTAATCAACTATTTGATCAAATTTCATCAGCTTTTTAGTACTAACTCATTGAAATTCCAAGAAATGTTGGCTGACTGAAACATTATTAAAACATGTGCAAACATACGTGAAAATACAGCACATAAAGCAACAAAAGAGTTTTTACAATTCTAACAGGAATAAACGTCAATATTTGGTATGAATATCTGTATTCTTTAACACAGTCTGAACTCTTTTAGGCAAATTTCCTTCAGCAGTCTTGAGGAATAGCTCTCCAGACTTCTTGAAGGACATCCAAAGCTTTTCTTTGGATGTTGGCCGGTCTGTCAAGATGATCTCACACTGGTTCAATCCTTTTGAAGCTCTGGGGTGGCCAATCAATGACTGATAGTGTTACATAGTGTCTTTTTCTATCCAGGTAGGCTTTTACTCAATTCAATTCAATTCAATTTTATTTACCGTATTTTCCGCACTATAAGGCGCACTTAAAATCCTTTAATTTTCTCAAAAATCGTCAGTGCGCCTTATAATCTGGTGCGCCTTATCTATGAATTCTGGCTGTGTTTACTGACCTCGAACCGATTTTATGTGGTACACGACGCTCAAAAATCTGTCAAAAAATGTTTTAGTAGGACTTTGCTAAGCTATGAAGCCGCACAGTTTGAGGGCTTGTCTGAGCATTACGGCTACCGCAGTCAGGAGCCTCGCGACTCATAGTATTCTGGGTCCAAAACTCCGTCCGCTTCAGGTCCCAAAGTCAAACGAACACTGCGGCAGACTGAGAGTTAAAAACTGTGTAAATTCTTTCATCTTTAATAAAATGATCAGTGTTGCTGCTTTACCAGGTGTAACAATTAAGTTTAACATCCAGGCATCCATGAAAACAGAATTTATTAAATTTAACAGGGTTAGAAGTTAGCAGGG